>JAPWLS010001758.1:0-110116 GCA_028551675.1 Tineola bisselliella | reverse complement strand
TAGGTACTCAATCTATGTATTTCCATAAAGACGACATTATCAGTGTTAATAAAAAAATTGTTACTTTACATATCTTATTAACATGGTTGAAACTAACATTTTCGCAATTTTCGTTGTTTTTTTTTAAATAGCTTCAAAATATCTCCATCTCATGATAACAAATTTAATATTTTTTCCGTGGTTTCTGAGATACAATTAACAATTTTAAATCGTTCTCCTGTAAAATTGTAATGTAGATCGCACCATGATAATACAACTCGGCAATAACGAACTAAATTAAAATTAAAATATTAGTTAAAGAATAATTTATAGCCCAATACAATATATAGTAAATGATAGTTTTGACAAGTCCTACTATTCAATTGGTGAATTTATGAGTGACATTTTGTAGATTTAAATTTAATTTGACATTATTTCGTAAATTATAATTATATAGAATTACTAGCGGTCCGGTGCGTGCTTCGCTACGTATAAAGTGAAATATTAAAAAAATATATTTAGAACATCAAATTCATGCATCAAACAGCATGAATGACATAAAAAGTTTCAATTACTGTCAACACTGAAAATAGTTTCAATTTGACAGCACAATCCGCCATTTATTGAATTAATTTGTCACAAAAAATGTGATAAATAAAGAGCCGCTCTACCGATTTTGTGCAAACTTCACATAAACCATCTACTAAATAGTCCGAACAAAGCCTAAACATTTGGTTTGGATAGGTGAGCCCGTTCACACCAACCTAAATGATTGAGACGTGCGAAGTTCGTTGACTTATACCGTCCGTGCAGCCACTCTGGAGTCCTCTTCCTTATACGTATAAAAATAAAGCAAATAAACATCGCCTTGGTCGAAATACATTCAAATACTGGAATAGTAATTTAGCGCAGATTTTTACGATGAATCAGTTTTGTTTATCATTTAAATTATGTATGCTAAAGTTAATTTTATTTTAAAAGGACAAATATTTCTTCTATTTCCCTAGTTTGGGATGGAATTTAACTATAATATATAAATGAAATGTATTAAAACATTAATTACTCCTAGAGCTACTTGGAAATACACCTTGTAAGCCTGAATAATTTAAAAAAACTATAATAATTTTGTTTACCTGAAGAAATTTTCATTAGCACGTCGGTATCCAACTTGCCTTGTATATCATTTTAAATATGTTCCAACCAAAATAAACAGAAAAACTATTGCCTTCAATCTATAATCCCCACTAATATTATAAATGTGAATGTGAGTTTGTTTGTTACGTTTTCATGCAACAACTACTCAACCAATTATCATGAAACTTTGTACACATATTTTTGGAGGTACTAGAAGTAATATATGATTCTTTTTATTAAAAAAAATAATTATTATTTTTTATTATAGTTTCCAATTGACTATAGTTTCAGCTGTTTGGAATCATATTGATTCATTTCTATTGAAATGATATCTGATATTTATATAATGACTTAAATGCGAGCGAAGCCGCGGGTAAAAGCTAGTACTATATAAAATTTCACCAAATCATGAGAAATACCAAAATCCACATATTTGCAAGAAAATACATAAAAACAAATATTTATAGTGTAAATAGTAATTCACGTCAAGAAACATTGATTTATAGATAATGAAATTTGCATTTGGGTCAGGAAGAAATCTGGGTGTTAAGATCGTTCACCTTTGACCTCTTGCCAAAAATATTTGCAATTAGTCATTATGATTTGATGACAGACATGTTTGTATCGATCGTGAATTTAGTCACTAACCTAACCCTAACCCTAACACACACTGGAATTAAAGTGCCCTAACTCTAAACTGTGACACCCCGTGTAATAAATATCAGTGGGCTTATCACGAATTTAGTCTAGCTTTCGAATCGAGCTGTCACAAGTAAAACTAACGACTTTTTTTACTAATGACTAACGAGCACCAGCAATCTATCAAATGAACGAAAGATCGAGACGTTCGAAAATTAACAAAAGTATCTAAAATGTTGTAGATCCAAATCCGCACGCGGTGGCGCTGCTCAAATTTCCATATAAATCGCTTGAAGCGAACTCGGTTCGAAAGCCAGACTAAAATGACCTGATACAAATATTACGTTTTTTTAAAATAATAATATCATATTTATTTTTAAAAATACATTTACTAGTCACTACGCTACAAACGTCGTCAATAATATATATAATTTTAAATATTGTTAGTTTTCAATAATTTGTATAATTAAATTTATTTTGATTAACTCTACTACGTGCGACGTTTCGAAAGCTTGGAGCCTACGTCAATGTTATATTTGTTGTAACTGCCTTTTAAATTTGGCATTAAATACCGCATGCGGGATGCGGGCAATAACTAGAGCAATTCTAAGAAGAGATTACAAAAAATAAAGAGACTGACCTAATGTAAAACAAACGCGTACTACAACGTGGGTAGATCTGACTTGCAAATTAGCGAATAACTTTCAGACAAGGTTTCCCAAATCATATTAGTTAAAATAACCAAAATAAACGCGGTAGTAGATTTAAAAATATATATATTCGCAAATAACCTCGGATATTATAATAAAAATCGCACTAATGTGGGAAGCCATGGCTCCTTGAACCGTATAGTTAAAATACATAATAATAATTTTGAGGATGTTGACATATTTAATTGTTCTCTTGTCTCAATTAAAAATCACAAAATTTGAATTAAATATATGTAATTTTATAATTTAATTTTGACATTTGAATGACTATATTTTAAATTTATTTTTGACTTAATTGTAAATAGTTTTGTAACGTTAATGCATGTTGTGTTCACTGTGCATAGGGTCTACAATCTGATTGTTATAATTCTTAGTACGATGTTAATTCAATTAATTTTATTATTAACATAAATTTTATACGAGGGGGGCTACTTTTAGCTCATTTAGGGCGTGGTAAATAGCAAAGATTAATAGTGACTGTACAATATTGGCAGCGAAACTTCACACGTAGGTTTAATTAGAATGATATGACATTAAATATTATTCAGAAGCATTCAAACTTATATCTAGTCAAATAGGTATTGGCTTTGACTCGGATAAACTAATTAGAATCTTATATCACTACGACTACCTAACATCTACAAAGAAAATATACTAAGGCTCGTGTTCAGAGATAACGCTTGAACGTAGTTTGATCTGTGATTGTCTGATCATTACTTAAATGCATTTTATTCCATTTTATGCAGTAATATGTTGCATATAGGTTATGATTGACGAGTTCCTTGTGGTCTTCTACTCGTCATGCCTTTCCGAAGCCATTGCAGAGTCTAACGATGAGCAAGCGCGCGCCTTTAGTGCCTATTAGGGATTGCAATCCGGTAGCATTTTAATCCGGCCGGATTTTACCGGATTGACACCAATTATGAAGTTATTTAGGACCTAGTGTTTAGTGCTCTTTAGTTTTGTTAATAATACATTTTAAAAAATCATTTAATTATATTTTTTGGCATTAATTGTAATTTGTACTAAATGAAATTATGAAACTATTTTAAATAATAAAGTAATCAGTCTCACTTATTGCTGTGAGTATGTGAAAGTACTTAAGTAATAATAACACATTAATAATCTAGACTTAACATAACATTCTTTTAAATTTATATTTATAAAATCAACTTCAGTCATTCATAATCCTAACAAACGATAAAACAAGAAGCATTTATATTTTGCAATGCAAAATGCAAGTGAATGTTATTTCTGTGTCTGCAAAAAAAAACGATCTAAGAAAACATATAGTGTTGATTGTACTATCCCCTAATCTGCTTCTGATGTCACTACAAATATAACCTACGGCTGAAAAGGCCCTTTCTGCCTGAAAATTTGTTGTCCTAATCGCCATTAAGTAACTTTAGATCAGCGTGTGTTTTCCTTTTACTCCTACTTCATACGCAGTCATTTTTTTTAAAGATTTTTTTCATAATCTTAATTTAAATTTAAATATTGACTAATCGTGGTCTGTAACTTTTATATCAGATTTTATATCTAATAAAACTTTTTTGATGCATACCTTCAGATCATAAAATCTTACATAAAACCATAGATAAAAGACTGTTCCAGCGTGTGCGGGGCAGTCCGAAATAAGTTGTGATTCTTTCCCTTTTTCTTATCTACCTTGCTCATCATCCAATTCGTCCATGTATTCACTATCATCATCACTCCATTTCAATAGAAGACTTTTCCACGGGATCAACTTCTCTATCCGATTTTTAAGGTACAAAATTTGACAACAGCTAACTAGATGCCGTATGCGATACACAATTGATGATAGCACGGTACTACTACTAACGTGCCAGCTTTAACCACGACGCTTGCGCCGTCTAGAGTCATGTCAATTATGTCAGAATCGAGATGTACTATACATACAGTACAGTTTTTCGCATTTTTGTTTGCTTTACCGGATCCGATACCGGATCCGGCAGATCCTATCGGATCCGGTAGGCCCAAAAACACGCCGGATCCGCCGGATTACCGGATCCGCCGGACCGGATTGCAATCCCTAGTGCCTATGCTAATAAACGATTTTCATTTTATACCGATATATCAAATATTCCAGTTTAAACATTAATTAGCATTTTTTCATTTCTATTTATTTATATATTAATAAGTAACGATTGAAACGATTTTTTATAAAAGCGTATAACAGAACGTAATGACAGCTAGATGACAGTAGACAGTTACAATGGATTATTATCATTGGTCAAAAATGACGTCAACAATTTCTCAAGCATGTGATTGGTATATTTTCGTATGTCTGATTGACAATTGAAGTCTGAACTCTATTCAATTAATCCATCAAAAATGCAAGAAGCAAAAATCAACTTAAAATCTTTGGAGCTAGAATTAATTTTGGAAATAAAAGTATAATGGTGGAAGGAGCTGTTGTATTTGGGAGCAATGAAACGACCTTGTGCATGCTAAATGTCAACTCAATTTATTACCTTTTCACAACTACCTTCATATATAACATCTCCCCTCTTATAAAGTATTATTTATTTATTTCTTAACAATAACAAACATGTAGATATAATAATAAAAATATATCATAATTTAAAGTTCAGTGTAAACTCTATATTACGACACTGAAGGGACAGTGCCTTTAATGACGTTATAGAGAGTTGTTGAAGAGACTGAATTAGAAAAAGAAAAAGTTTATTTCAGACGAATGATATCGACGCTTTAGGGAGTTTGTCGATAAATCGAGTGACGTTACATGCAGTTTAGACTATATATAAATGTGTTGTAATACATACATTTGTAAAAGAACAACAAAATATGAAAGAAGGAATAACGAAAGTGAAAATAATATTAGCTAACGATCCCAACAGACATCATTGCGTGTTTCCATGAACTGTGACGTAGATCATCTATCCAAATAGATCGGTTCATTTAAACATTGTTGCAGTTCACAGTATTAACCAATGGAAATCAATTTTGTTCTCTAAACGCTGCTGCTATGAATAGAAACGTGTAGTAATTTTATAGACAGAGAGACGGCAGCAACTTTTGTATTAATCATTTATTTGTAATAATTAACCTTTAACCGTGTACGCGCGGTCTCACAGACCACTCACAGTTTTTTTAAAACGTAGTATTTTAAGTGTGTTTATTTAAAATAAAACGTGCCCTAAAATGTATAAATAAATAAGCAAGCTTGATTAAATATATACTAAGTATGGCGGTTTCTCAAACCTAACTGTAATTATAAAATTAAAATATATTTTCTTATTACCAATATATTAATTTGTTATTTATTGTGTATTAAACATATTTTTATATTAATTTAATTAAATTATATTATAATTAAGTTATATTTAGAAATATAAAACGAATGTGCAGCGCCAAGACAAACCAACACTGGTTTTTGGCCCCAGGCAACAAATTGTAAAATTTATTAAAAAAATAAGCGTTTTATTATTATTATTAAAAGTAAAACTGATACCTTTAGATATTAATTAAAATTTTATCATGAAATATAACGGTCCCTGTGACGGCGCGTTTGTGTAAGTGTGACAAAAAAAAACTTGTCAATATTAGCAACAAAAAAGAAAGAAAAAGATAAAATAATAATAATATAATTAATAATAATAATTTTTGTTGTAACACGACTCGCTAACCAGACTATATAATTATAATTTATTTAATATATATAATAAATAATAAATTTAAATTAATATTTGAGACAATGCCAAATTGACATTTAAATCATATGATAACCAAGGTTGCTTTGCTGATAGCACTTTATATGATGATATGTCAAAGAAGGACGCTCCTTAGGCGTTTTAGGAAGCTCTTATATACCTTAAAATATCCTAAGGCTTAATTGTTGACTATGTATGTATATATATGTGTTCATTGCATAGTTAGTAGCAACTGACTCATCTTAAACTCGCTGAAATATTGTGCCTTACACGTAGTAAAATGAATTGTATTTGATTAATATTAGAGATGTGCCGATTATGACTTTGGCCGACTAGCCGATTAGTCGGTTGTAAATAAGCCGACTAATCGGCCAAGCCGACTACGGTTTAGGGCATTCCCGTGACGCTCCGTTTACAGCTGATTCGCTGCAATTTTAGTCACTAAGTACTGACATGTGGACAAATATAAATAACAAAAAAAGTTTTTTGAGTTTTACAGCTCACTAGTTTGACGATAGTTTCAAATATCATCACGCAGTATTGCAATATATGTCATTAAATATTATGTTGATTTGTTTTTTAATTAAGATACTAATTTTGTTTGATAAATTTCATCAATATATTTTCTTTACACATACATTTTATTGAGAAATAGACACAAAGTAACAAGCCGGATAGTCGGCGCTTTTTACCGATTAGTCGCCGACTACGATAGTGGCCGACTAGTCGGAACATCTCTAATTAATATATTTAACACAACTAAGGTTGTCTTTTACTTACGGTAGAATTAACAATATAAGTAATTAATATTCCGTAGCCTCCTATAGGAGTACAGAGTTAAACGAACACAATATGTCTAATAATTTTATAGTAGAAAAAAAAGGCCAATAAACAACTCATTAATTATTTTAAAAAAATTGTAGCGCCATCTACCGGAAAAGTGTGACAATTCTCTTTAAAAATTAATCGTGTTTTTAAGCTGCTATCTCTCTGACTATAAACTACGCGTTTCGAACATTTCCTGTCATAAGCGAGTTTTCATAATCCGCGGATAGATGTCGCTACATACATTAACCTACATACAAATCATAAACAAATCGCTCGCGTCATTCTAGCAGCTGACTCCAAATAAATTGTGTGAAATTAATTTTATTTTAACCGCTGTATTGCTAAGATTAGGTAAATAATTAAATGAAATGTTTTCTTTTTATTTATTTTTTAGGTTACTAATTGAGGTACTGATGTTTTTATAATAAACGAATGACTGTTTACTTATGCTATTAACGAACTAATTCATTTAGATGTACTTATTGGAAACTAACATCTTTCTTACGAACGTAAACAATTCATAAAATGTAAGTTTCGCTTTCGACGGAACAAAAACAAAATCTTTGGTGTTCTAATTTTAAATTTTAATTGTGATTTCTATAACGATATCGCTTCGTAGATCAAATAATACGTTATCTGTCAAAAACGTTTTGTTCGCCCATATAAACCGAAATAAACGTGACACTAAACCGCATAAAGTGTTTTAAAAATAGAATTTAGTGACTCAAGTTAATATTTAATAATTCTAATTGTGCGTTGTCACAGGATAAGGTTCAGCAATTATTCTTTGCCAAACATGACTCACGACACACAATCATGGTGCCAACTGCATAATTTCTGTAAACAGGATTTTTAAACAAAGAATGCATCTTTTTTAAATTCGTTTTATAAAATAATATGCAAATTACTGCGTCTTAAACAACACCCATAGTTCTCGAGAGCTTTATTTTATTACCGATGATTAAATTTGTTTAATTTATTATTATTATTTTTAATTAATTAATCGAATTTGTATAATTATATTGCTGTGCCCTGACCGGGTGTCACAATGACACTGAACTGTATGACATCTTAATTATTATAATTGTGATATTGCAATAAAGACATTTGAATTTGAAAATCTATTCTTTGCCCATCTATTCTTCTGTGAAGTATACAATACAATACAATACGAGTTAGGTTATATGCGCGTTTTATTATATGTGACGTACGTGCTAATAATATCTATACAGAGGTCCTATCCTACCAGTATGTTATAGCTTTTTTAAATGAAGCTTGTTTATTTCAGCACGCCACCTATAGATTCGCGTACGATTTAAAAACAAAAACTTTGTTATTTATTATGTCTTGGTAGACAGTGGCCTTTATGTTGAGGTAAAGGCCACTATGATTGACAAGTCGTTCGTTTAATGACATGAAAACGCTTGGCCAAATAGTCTAAAAGGTGATGAGCATATTTTATCCACTTCCGATTGCAATAAATATTAATTCGGATGTATCATTGACCTGAAATTGAAATTCATTTGGCATTGTTTTTTAGATTGCATTTTCACGGTTATGTCACTCATTTGTTAATGCTGATATAATATTAATTGTTATATGGAAATTAATACTGATTATTTTTTATGTAGACACATGACCACACTCTAGATAGAGTACCGCCATTGGCAGGATACACTGTGGTTGTATTCGACTACTTCGAAGATGATCTTGAAAAACCTCACTTTTCAGGTGTCATGTTTGAAAGTTGCGGTACTGGGGTAGTAAACATCATCCCTTTCCTTACCAATCTTAATAAATGTACATATTATACAATAAGCACTGAGTGAAGTAAACCTATCAAAGACTTTATCAAGGTAGACTACCTCAATACCAGCGAAATTTTTAAAGATTCTATATAGTTTTGAGAGATCTCCAACCCTTAACCACTAGGCCACGGTCGTTCTACAAAAGGCTGTTTACTACAATTAAGACAAACAATCGCTTTAAACTCATAATTAGATATCCTCTCAAATATGATTTAAATACAGTATAGTCTCACTAATCCGGCACCCTTCCCCCGCGCCTCCCTCGCCTCCCTCGCCCCTCTACACCTGTGCGCTTCGCAAACTCAACACATTACATACATTTATTCCCTCTATGAAATGCTTTATTTTATTCATTACCTATGACTTTTCACTATAATCCAGTAATCCGAACATTCCAATAATCCGGCACCCTCCGGTTTTTAATAGTGCCGGATTAGTGAGATTATACTGAAATTGTAAATCATAACAAAAGCAAGTTACATCAACATGCTTCGAATGCTTTACAGTTATCATCATGGTCGTAAAATAAATAATTTAAACGCGATAATAAGCGGTATAAAATAGTTTTAATTAAACCTAGTCTTCTCTAGTTGTGTTGAAATAACAAAAAACATTAGCCAAAGAATAGTCTATTATGTTTTCTGTCGTCGTTTGAGCATTATAATTAATGACGTTTGAAAATCGTAAATCTTTAGAAAGTGTTGAAAAAAACTTCGACGAAATTGTGCTAATTTTATCCGCCCCTATTGCCTACTCGTGCCACGTGTCAATCTGTGTGACCTCGATTTGGTAACGAACATAACATAATTTGGAATTTCCTTAACAAAATCTTGTTTTCTGTCCGAAAAAAATGCGTCGCATTAAATGCCGCGAAACATAAAATAGATACGTTTTCTAGTAATGAGCGATTTTATAACCGTAGTAAATGTTTGGAGCGTTACGTTTTCAATATTAATGAATTGGTGGAATTCTTACCCGATAACCCAGTAATAAAGGTATTATTTGCAGTAATTCGAATAGTTTTAAAAGTAATAACAATCATATAATTCAATTAAAAATATGCCAAGCACATGCCGTATATTTAAAAACAAATTAAAATTCCAATTTGAAATTAACGAAAATTTAACGTAAAACAATTGAAATTTACATTTTGAAATCGCAGTAATGGCGGCTCGATTGGGTTATTAAGACTGCTAATAATTCAATCAATACATATGTTTAGTAGCGCAATAGACAAATTTTATCTAAAATTTAAAAAAATTCACTAAACTAAATCTATGATGCAAACATAACACTGACCATAAGTGTAGCAAAAAAACCTAAAACATTATAGTTAGACTCTAAGAGAAAATTTCAAATAAATAGATTCAAATTGAGTTTGGTTATTGCATAATTATATCTACTGTATTTATAGTCAGTGATGGGTCAGGGACGAGCAGGTGAGAAGCATATTACGTCGGCCAATGACAAGGGCGTTGGAATATGCGCCGGCGCATTTCTACAATTGACTTTAATATACTAGAGAAGACGTCGAAGATATTTTATATATGACTTACTATCGTGTTTATTTTTATTATTTTATACATGACCACGATTATTGAAAAACATTAATAACATGAAATTAATCATAATAAATGCTATCTATAATATGATAATTTGCTAAAACGGTTTTTGTTTATGTTTTGTTCTAAAAATTTCTTTGTCTTTTTTCAGGTAATTTCGTGAAGATTGAATAATAAGGCTTTAAGTTTGTATTTAAAAAGAATAGACAAAATACTGTAAAAAATCACAATTTAAAGTGTATTTTAATTTACTACAGTACTGTATTTTAACCAATCCTAACCCAAACATGACTGAGTTTCAAATAGTTATCTAAAAATAATTATTATGTTATTGTATTATGCAATAATCCCTTCGCTTTTGAAAAACAAATCTCAACACTTACAATGCGCGTGCGCAACCTATTGCAACAATTCTAAAATATTAATAGCACTTTAAAAGAAATACTTTTATAATTATTGCTTAAAAACTTGTTGCAACTTCATCTATGAAATATTAAAATAATTTTATGGGATAATAGGCTGTATTATTATATGGGTTAAATACAAAATTCCTGGAGCTTTGTTATTGGGATTTATCGCAAGCTCGTTAAAAGTGGAAGCTTGTATTTATATTAAGTGGTGGGAGCTGTCAGCGCCCATCGCCGACGCTCTCGTGAACGGCCGCATGCAACATTGTTTTTGGAAAAAATGTATCACGGAAATAAACTACTATTTCCTGAAACTAGACTCGTTCGTTTATCTCTAAATACAAAAACTTGTTTTTTGTTGTTGTTGTTTATTATAAATAAACAATTGTTAGTGCGTAATTGTGTTCATTAAACACGTCGTAAATTCTTATAAACATTTCTACAGAACAATTTCTTCTAACAATAAAACAATGGACTATAAATTTATGTAATGCTTCTAAAAGATAGACTAAAGCTACCGTAACTACTGCGAGAGACATTTAAGAGCAATCTCTGTCAGCGTAATATCCCCAAAGTAATGCGCAAGAAAACAATTATACGCGCGTTTCCTTCTAAACCGCTATAATTGCACAAAATTTGACAACACGGAACGTAAGTCAATTAATTTTCAGTTTTATTTGTGAAAAAGGTCACTTAGCACTCTCGGCTAGATCGTCCAACTAATAATACACGCACACACGTGAAATGTTTTGGCTGGTGCTTTTTGTTCGCCGCGGTTATTTCAGTTTTCCAGTGGGATTTTGAGCAGGAACAGCACTGGCCGCCTCCTCAGTGCACTCGTCCGCGACGACAGGAACAACAATATTGTGGCAAACCGGCCGCATTGCGCGCCTTGGGGACCTCCGCGCGTCTGCCATGGGTGCGCCGCCTAGGTCCATAAAAGGATATTCTAAAAACGAAAGTCGCAATTAAAGGAGTTCGTGTTGAGAAGTGTGCGTTTGGTTTTGTTCTCATGTTTGTGAATGTGTCGTGGAATATCAGTTTTGTGTTGTGACCGACAGAGGATATTTTTAGCAGCATGTCGGAGTTCTTTGGGCCATGGAGCGACGAAACGACCGAAGAGACCACCGAGGAGGTCGTCACCACTACCACGACGACCACCACGAGGAGAGCGCGACAAGTAAGCTATGAATAGCTTGTGCAATTATTTGGAAGAGCGTCCTTGATCATGATGCTGCATGTTATTTTTATTTCTCCGGCGTTATTCATTGCTGCCCACAGTCGGATAAAAAGTTTTACAGACACTAATCTTTTGAACATCATTCGATGTTTTAATATCTTTGTTTGTTATGTAGTAGAAGTCCCGGAGACGTCATTTGCCTAACCTGTGATAGGAGACAGGTTGCGAGCCAAGGTGAAGGCGACTCGGAACTGTCAATTACCCACCACCACTTTTATAAATCAAAGCGACATGTCTCACGGAATTCAGGCTAAAAATACAATCCGCATTCGTTTTTTCGTCTACTTTAGTTTTTTAGTTCAGAAATTTTCCAAACACTTCTCTCTAAAATTTTATTTTTCTTTGTATAGATATATCTATAACGTCAACATGCTCAATTTCTATGTTCTTTGTTTATTAGATGTGGGTTTTAAAACGTGGTTTTAAGTCAGATAAAGTCTTTTAAATAAACTATTTTATTTAATTATCGCTGTTTTAGAAATATGTCTGCATTTATAAGGCAAATTTCATTTTGTATTTACAAATAATAGCCAAATTTATTCTAAAAATCACAGCCTAAACTGTTTTACCGCAGCACGGCATTTCAACAAATCCTAACCAACCTAACAAACCCATGACTGATTCAAATAGTAACCTAAAAATAATTATTATTGCAATTGCTGTATTTATTTGGGTTTCTGTTATAAAGCCATGTCTTTTAAAAAATAGGTATTTAAATAATACATTTTAGTATTTTAGGTGTGTATAAAGTAGGATAATTAAATTGCATGTCGAACGAATACACTGGGTGAGTCAGTTGTTTCTCAATACAACATTTAAGTTCCAAACGTTCAGTTCAATCACCCGGCATGTGAAAGAAGGTTGAAACGTCATAATAAATAGATAAATTAATAGAATTTGAATAAATAACTGACGACTTTCTGCGGAAATTGATTATCATGGAGAACGATTGACACTAGTTTGGAGATATATGTTTTTTTGACATTGGCATCGACATTGGCAGAATTGTCTTTAATAGATATCTGAGGTCATTAATAAAGAAAGAAGAAGATTATCAAGACAGTAAAACGTAATAGCTGTAAGGCTTTTGAAACTTATTAAAGCAATAAAAAATAACAATGATTGTGAGCTATCAAAACTCAATACGAAACTTCACTGAATAAAATTAAAATATTTCAATTTGCGGAAAGTACACGGGCCTAGTGACCGATTGAACTGGACCCGTAATAGTTTCATTTCTAATATATTCTTTGCTGTATTATTGACTTACATAATACGCCATAAAGTTGTCTTTCATATACTATAAAAAATAATGTGTTTATCGCGTTGTTTTTTCGCTTTTGTCGCGGCTACGACTTTTGACTGGCAACCGTTTCAAATTTCTTTTGAAATGAATTTTAATTTAGCATACATTTTTACGAGAAATTCTCTTTTATTCTTGACTGAGTTTATGTGGAACTAATTGTAACTACGTACGAGTTATTATTGGTTTCTTTTTTAATATAAAAATCACAACTTTATATTACACCAATAACTGAATAAATTTTTAAAATATATCTATGGAAAATTTGTCATGGTCAAGTTCGAGTACTAAACTTTTTCTTAGACAAGTACTGAAACTTTCCCTATAAATAAATATTACCTATATTTATATTATAGTTATTCTAAGATCATTGATAAGATTGCTTTTAATTTGCCTCAATATAATTCACAAAAACGGCATTCGAAATTTAAAATCGCGTCAAGAATTTGAAATACGAAATGCGAAAGTGACAGTTCAAAATTATTACCAGATTAAAAAAATACCAGAATTAACGCTTGTGAGGCAGAAAATCAACAATAAATTTAATTAACACTACTAAAACAGAAAGGAAGTATCAATAAAAATTAACCATCCATTGCAGCAATTTCCTGTATTTTAAACTAGATATTATGTTGTAAAACTTCAATGGATATTGTATTTAGCTATTATAAATTCGTATGTGAAGGTGACTACACTTAGTAGGCGTGCACTGACCTCTATGATCTCAGCCTAATGTGTACATTATAATATACTACAGTCAGTTCACGGTTTTAATTAATTATAAACTGTCATGGGAAGACGTCAAGGCGTTACAAGCATCTTGTAACAGAATAAACTGTGAAACTTCTTGTTTGGACGACTTAGACGAGACTGATTAATTGGTGCGAAAGGGTGAGGTTAATCATTAGCTACTTATTTTTTTTAATGACGACTTTGTTTTTAGTGATAAAATCGCCAATTGCACTAAGCTTCACTAATCATTATGATTATTACTGTTGAACTTTTTTCTTTAAACATGATGAACCACTGCGTTACCCAAAAAATGCTGTCAAATTTCGTGGGTTTTCTTTTGTTTAATAAATTCTGTCTTAAAATAATAAAGAATTTATTCTATTCTATTCCCTTACATTATCCGTAGCTTTCTATTGGAACACTTGGACTTGTCAAAATACAATTGTACTTAATAATACAATAATATACAGCAACTGTAATAGTGTCTTGTTGACTTCAGCGGTAAATATTATAATAATATTAACTACTAGATATAATCAGTTTTCATAAACTGTCATTTGCGGCTTCATTCAGCGTGTAAAATGTTTTGTTAATTAATATTTGTTTTATACGTATTTTGAATTCTAAATCATTACTACACTTTGACACGATAGGTTGACGAGTTCAAATAGAAAGAAATAAAAGAAAAAACATTAAATTATAATGCAGTCGCATAACCTTAATCCGTTTATTGCTTAATCAAAAGTTGGAGTTGAATCGCATTTGTATTCCACGAACAAAGACACAGGTCGTGAGAAAGATCCACGAACACAATACAAATGTTATGGTAAAATGTACCATTGTCCTTTGAATACGAAACACGATGAATTTCATATTGAAAATGCATGGTAGGTACTTAGTAAAGGTTTAAGACTTTTATTTCCTTAAAAAGAATTACAGAAATTCACTTAATTGAGATAAAAAAAATAATAATTATAAATAAACATAACGTACGTAGAATATTGACAACTTCATCACAAGGCACTCAAACCCATTATATGTTTTTTAATTCATATTTAAATTTAATAATATTTTTAACGTTAGTTATATTAATCGGCAATTCATTATAGAAAATAATTTGTAATCCTTCTTTATTTAATTTGGAATTAATTAGTATATTATATTGGTCAAACGAAAATTGGTTCATGCGTATACATTTTAAAAACCGATTTGCTACCATGTTGGATAAGGTTGCCAGTGAAACACAAATCTTCTTATCATATTCTTTAATTACACTAATACATAACACGTGTCGACCCTTTTCAATCAAAAACCCTTTTACACACTACCATAGACATTTCTCTTATATATTATACACCATAGACAAAAAAATGTGTTGCTATTTGAACAATAATTTTCTTATTTCCTTGACTTCTAGGTCTCTGTATGCGGGTATCAAATTGCACATAACAAAAATCAGTAATAAATTTTGTTATATCTCGAATAAATAACCCAGTATAGGTATATAAATTAATTCAACCATTCCAAAAATTTAATCTCAAGTAGTACTAATAAGTACCCAAAAATTACGTTCATTTTTTTTGTATAAAACTTTTTAAAAACCATTGAGTTAGATTTATTAGAGAAGTTAATATATAACAGACCAAATTAAATAATATATATTTGCTTAATATAACTATTTAATAGGTTTCATTATATTTTATCACTTACCCAGAATGGGGTATCTTAGGAGCGCCCTTAACTGACGAGCATGTGTGAGAATGGATATCGATGCAAAAGTGGTATATCGAGAGAAAAGTCACTAGCATCCCCTCTCCTATATCGGCTTTCTCTGTTATGTATAACTTAATGGTAATAATGTAGACCTAAATAAGATCTATTTTCGTATTCAATATTTATAGGAACGTCCCACACAATTCCAGTATATTGTTTACATGCTAATAGTTTTATTTTTAAACCCGACTTAGATTTGACCTAACTATTTCGTACCAACAAATCGAAGTTGTTATTGTATCATGAAATACTAGAACCACCTGTTTTGCTGATTCATACATGTAATCTAAAAGAATCGAGGGCCGGTATTTCCTTGCATTTCATAATCTCTAGTTAACACTCTTACTTTAACACACGTTATATTTGTCTGCGGTAATTAAATAATTATATTATATTTAGTACAACAAAAAAAAACAACGCTTGCACAAAAATTACACATAATTTAAAAAAGGATTTGAAAGCGCTTCATCGCTGTCTGATCACATACAAATTTATTCAATACACGAAACCATTCACTTTTCATTGTTTTTATATCGATGTAGTTCCTATAAAATCCACTTTTACTTACTTTAAACTGATATTGTAAAAATGTGCTTACTATATGTACTTACTATTTCAATTACTTTTTTCTCATACATCCTTTCGATATGATTATACCGACCCATTTTCTTCGCTTTGTACGACAAACTATTATAGTGCATTGACTATAAATAGAAAGAGTTTCGGGCGCTAAGCTGTCATTATTGTGTGAAGAAATGACAGCTGAGTACCCTAATCCGTTTTATTTGTAGCTTAAATCACTATCGAGTATAACTCACACTGGTACTACTAAATCTTGGTTAAGCAGTTACTGAAATACTGGCCTTAGCAAGGAGTATTGATCACTAAAATGCTTTTTTCAAATATCGGTTTGTTTGTGTACTTATCTAGATCTAAAATAGGATTCCTGTAAAGTTCATTGACCTATAAACGGTTTATTGTTATATTTACTTATTAGTTTGGAAGAATAAAAACTTTGGAATGGATTTGATAATATCTCCGGGTCTTATTAATATAGTGCATATTTTGACAATCTACGTTTTTAGGTTGAAATTGCTTTAAAATATAATCTATAATCTCATGAAAAAAATCAACATTTTCTCAATGGTTTCTGAGATACTCAATACAACAACGAAGAATCTACACCGGTGATTTGGCGGCACACAAAGAAAAACTAACTAACTTTAAAAAAATTAAAATCATATTATTTAATAATATTAACATATTATTATATATCTAAAATTTGGCGGCACACTTTTAGAATTTCCTGCACAGTTGTTGAAAATCACTGATCTACACAATCAGTCTATGCACAATAACAACTTTGAATCGCCAACGTCCTAAGCACCAAACTAATTCTAAACGTCATGACTTCAATCTCCAATTTTATTTTTCAAGTACAAAAGAAAATTTATCAGTTGTTTCACATTTGGAGATAAGCATGAAAAGACGGCCACAAGGCGCTGTATAAACACCTATATTCTTTAATCTCTTATAAAAGGTCGATGCACCGAAGTTGCCAAAATATTGAGGGCACACGTCCGCTGTAAGATTTATGCTGTCAATTATAATTATTGGATTACATTTGATCTTTTGTTTTTAATTTCGGTATTAACTTTATAGTTCATTAAACTAATTATCCGGAGACTTTTAAATACATTTGGGACTTAAATGTATCAATTCTTTTAGAGATTTTATTTGGATTTCGGATGACATTTAATTCATACTTTTTAAATTCTTGAAAAGCTAAATAATCCTAAAATTCATCATTTTTCCGACCAACGATTTTTGATTGAAGAAATGTTTCGATAACTTTGCAACCTGAATAAATTAATCAAAACAAACTCTGTAACAAATATAATTAATTCAATATTCTTCCACAAAAAAGCAACAACAAAAAAATACCTACAGCGTCGTTAGCATGACGCTGTATGCGCAAAAGTTTATTCGTCATAGAAAGAACTGACGACAGCGGCTGTAAGTGCTAATTGTACGCGACGGCTTGAGCCAAAATGAAACCGTTTTGTTTTTGCTAACACGGAGCATTTGTAGACCAAATTGTGATGGATTTCTCACGCATGTCTCCTTAGACTTTTATAACAGAGGCGATTGGTGTGTGTGTACGCTACAATGGGGATTATTACTAATGGAAAATAATCGTAAAAATAAATAGATATGACGTTACTTACAGCCAATTAATAAACTTACAAGATATAAGACAAGCCATTAAAACTCGCTGAGTCGTGTCGTAGTTGTCTTACGTGTGTGAAGAAATATCAGTTACGTTTTGGTTATTGATTGAAAAACTTGTAAGATCGTGGCGTTAATCCTTGAGTAGATCAATTGTAGAATTCATATTTAAAAGAAAAACTTAAAACTAATCGATTTAATCGACTACTAAATAAGAATCGTAATTTAAAAAATTAAGCAAACATAATTAAAAATTTCCAATTAAATATCGTTTTTTTTAATGTGGTGAAAATTTTCAATGCTTTTGTTAATATCGTTTGATATTGCCAGTTTATTAGAGATGATTAATAACAGGTTTATTATTATTATTATTTTTTTAAATTATATTATATTTCAATGTTTAATATATATTTTTTCTATTCTATCATATATCGAGCTATGATTTAAAGACGCATTTTTTATTCAAAGCGATGACAATGCAGTTTATTATAAAAAATAATAATAATAAAAAGGAACTGCAAAACATTTTAATATAATAAGTTTTCAAACCTTTCATAAAAATTACACAAAACAAAACAATACAAAGCCAACAGTTCTTTATAGTACGTTTACAAGGTTGAGAATTGTATAGCAAATTTTAGTTATATATTACGCTTTTGATTTAAATGGCTCTTGACTTAAAATAGATTGTGAAGCTCGCATCGAATGTGTACATTTTTGGAAATCAAATAAAAGCAGAGCTAAAAATAAACTAGAATAAAGCAAAATTAGACTTTCAAACGTACATTGGCGCATTGTTGTACCGACATGCTATGATTACCAATTTGACATTTACAATAGTGATGTGACATACTTCAAATATCGAAATAGTCAAGTGTGAGTCGTATACAACAACTAGCTGTTGCCCGCGGCTTCGCTCCTGTTAAGAAGTATTATTATTAATTAGGTATAGTTTTTGCGGCTATATTTTTGTTTAGCGTGTGTAAAAACGTCTTTATCATAGTAGCTCCAATCTTTAATTTCAGTTCAATCAGTCGAAAATCTAATAAGATTTATACAAACTTTCATCCCCTATTTTATCCCCTTGGGGTGGAATTGATCAAAATCCTTTCTTAGCGGATGCCTACGTCATAACATCTACCTGCATGCCAAATTTCAGCCCGATCCGTCCAGTGGTTTGGGCGTTGATAGATCACTAAGTCAGTCAGTCAGTCAGTCACCTTTGAGTTTTATATATATAGATAAATTATAATTTTACGACGTCACAATTGACTATAAAATACAGCAATTGTTTTTAACACGCTTTTATTAGCTTGGGTTGTATGTATGTATGTAACGGAATCTTTGAGCATAATTTTCACCAATTTCCAGAAGTCTGATTAATTTGAATCTTTGCATACGTATTAAGGATCGATGACAATGCAATAATTTAATAACAGTTTCCCATTATCTTTATTAAGACCGCCAGGATTTATAAATTCTTTTATAGATCTTGTGTAGTGGAGTAAAAGAGATAAAGCTAGCGCGCGTGTTTTTTTAGTTTTGGAAACTATTTAATTATTTATTTATTTATTAATTGTTAATTATTACGAAATTTCATTATTTCAAATTAATTGTACTAACATTATATTGTACAGGCTATGATTAGCGAGTTTCTTGTGATTTCTACTCGTCATATGCCTTTCCAAAATCTCGTAGAGTCTGACTAAAGGGCCTACGCGAAATGAAGATTTTTAGGTATATAAATATATATAAAGTATCTGTCAGGTATATACATAAACACTCTTTTCAAATGAAATTATTGCGTTCGAAATGTTTACCCGAAACAGTTGATTTTACGGCGTAATTTACAGCTCTCATTAGTCAGGGAAATAAAATATTGATATTAAATAAAATTAATTCGATAATTCTTATCTAATTAGCAGACATATTATCTATTTTCCTGATAGGACAGGAAAGTTGTCTAAAATTGTTGAATCAATACAAAGTTGAAGGTCGGTCACTCGATGACAAAGAAACAATTTCAGACAGATAGGAATTACTATAAAACGAATGATTGTTTACAAAACATAAAACTGCGAAAGATTTATTTACAGAAATTTACAAAAAACAGAACAAAACGCTTGGAAAATCTTTTGCATATTAAATTTTATTTCACAATCTCTTTGCAGCTGTTTCTAACAAATCATCAATCACATCGTGTTTATAATTAATATTACGTAATATATTTGTTGAGGCGTTTCTTTTGTGTATTATGAACTTTCATTTCTTCATCCACTCACAATCACTATGCCGGCTTTTGTAATAAAACATAAATAGTATAAATAAATGTAGACAAAGATTCTATATGTTAATTTTTAAATATTATTATCTTTAAACTTAAACCATTATACCTCTCTCCTTCTGAATAATATTTGTATATATGTGTTTATTCATTATGTATTTAGTTTACTTATATTTATGTATTTTATTTATCTAAATTGCATTGCCCAATACTATTACTGCTTCTTCTATGACAATTATCTTTATTAGTTATCTGGAAGAAATTACTTTTAGTGATAAGATCGCCAATTGCTCTAAATTTGTTTCTTATGAGTTAATTTGTATTAGTATTATTTTTTAAAGGAATAGGTAAATAATTTATTAGTACTATTATTAAAAATATTCTAGAAAATTTTCAATAATAATTAGTCAAATGTAACAACCATTAAAGTAATTTATCAAGATGTAATCTCTGACGCCTACCACGCTTTGCCCGTCGCAAAATAACCGGCCGCATGTGCTGAGAAATTATCTATGATGGCACACCTGCGTTGTTTGTTTTGAACTTTCCAATCTAACAATCACTATGTTATGAAATATAATTTTAAACAATCCTATTAACACGGTAGGACAATTTTTCCAGGAGAAGGATTTAAAGTTGGGGGGGGGGGGGGGGGGGGTGCATCTTACCAAATGGTCCGCAAAACAAAAGATTGCTGTATAACTTTTATTTTATTATAATTGATTTCTATAAAATATATTTTTAATTTAGTGCCAGTGTTGAGCTTATGACTTTGTATATTTATTAATTTGAGAGTATATTGTACATATAATATTGTGGCGGTCAATTCTACAAGCCGAAAATACTTATTTAAGAAGATTTGAGGATTTGACGTTTAGTCTGTCAGTGTCATCTTTCTTGTTTTCTTCTGATCTTTTTATTGCCACAATGCATTGTGATAATTATATTCTTAATCCATTTTAATCAGCAATATTATTACACATAAGTTTCTCTAAAATATTATATGGTTTTCGAGTTAAGCTCGCTACATCACTCTCAGAATGTATTGAGAAAATGTTAATTATTTTTCTTAACCCTTAAATGGACAATGTTGTTTTTAAACAACACTCACATTATTGCAAAAAAAAGGATAGTAAATTCATGTCTAGATTTTTTTACTCATTTTTCCTAGACAGTAATACATGTCTATTACACAAATATATTTTTTTAAAACGTGAAACAAAAATCGTCCATTTAAGGGTTAATAAGTATATACAATTATATTTAAAAGCTATTTCGACCTAAAAACGAGAATTGCCACTATGTTAATTGTACTCGGTGATTTACTTCCTTTTATTAAGTCCTTGTTGAAATTCTTTATATCGACACAAAAAATAGCAGATGAAGCGATGTATTAATTTCCTTTACATCTCACTAAAGCGACTTATTAGATAGATGTCTCAGATCCTAGCGTCTTCAATAAACAAAGTGCGTGCGATCATGTAAAACTTCTAACACAAAAATTCTGAATTGTGTTAACATCGCCACAAAGACTGTCATTGTATGAAGATTATCTTTTCTTTGTGACCTATTTCATTGTCTATTATTGAGTTTTAATTTAAAAAAAAGTAAGTCGCTATTTATTTTCGTACACCCTACTAATATTATAAATGTGAGTTTCTTTGTTACGTTTTCACGCAACAACTACTTAACACTAGAACTACTAACCGGTCAATATGACCGGTTTCAAAAATTCTTCACAAGACTTTTATATACAACCCTACTCGTTATTTTTTGTAAACGATTCTATTATTTACAATTCTACAATCAATTTATTGAATTACAGTAATGCCCCGCTTTACGCGAGGGATACGTTCCGGATAAAATCGCGTTAACTGAAATTCCCGCGACCATAGAGAAGTTGATGACTACATTATGTTTATACGCACTCTTTCGCGTAATTCAATAATAAATTTGAATTTCGCGTTATAGTGAAACCGCGCGTAACGGGGTCGCGTAAAGCGAGGTATATCTGTATATTTAATACTTTGCACGCACAAGTCATCCGGTAATTTTGACCGGTTGGTAAAAATAGGTCATATTGACCGGCTCGTAGTTCTAGTGTTAATCGATCATCATGTGAACTTTGTACACATATTTTTGGAAGTACTAGAAGTAACATAGGATACTTTTTATTTAAAAAATATTTTTTCTATTATAGTTTCCAATTGACTATAGTAAAATATTGAAATGATCGCTGATACTTATTTAATGACTTAAATGCGAGAGAAACCGCGGGTAAAAGCTAATATTCCATATTTAAGACGCCATTTAAAAATTTTATCTATAGATTAAAGTATAATTTTATACACACATCCTAATGTTGCATTCACGTGTTAGGCGCATGACAAATATAGAAAAACAAGGT
Source organism: Tineola bisselliella (assembly GCA_028551675.1). Lineage (NCBI taxonomy): Eukaryota > Metazoa > Arthropoda > Insecta > Lepidoptera > Tineidae > Tineola > Tineola bisselliella. The sequence goes on along the minus strand of JAPWLS010001758.1, from coordinate 87,386 downwards.
CGAGGTTATTTGTAAAGCTCCCATGTATCAAGAGGGTTACCCAAATTATACCAATAGGAAGTGTACGGGAACATTTTGTTTGCTGTGGGCGTCGTAGTGGCCTTGAATGCCGCGACATAGTCAAAAGAATGTTAGGTAGATATTTTATTGTGGAATCGTTAAACTAAGGATAAAAATATCGCAATCGCTGTTGATAGTTGGCAACCGCTGGAATGATATCGTCATTATTTTTTACAATACAAACTGGCATTAACATTTTTGAGAGATTCGAACGCTCGGTTTGGCGATTCATTTGAAAAATAATCGAATTATCGATAGTTAGTCGATGCATGCTCAAAAACATTTTCGATTATCGGCTATTATTTGAGCCGCTCACAGCGTAAATCGATTAACTCCATAAAGTTTAGAAATGAAATGTAATTATCCATTATTTTTTTAAATTTCCTTTATACTATAAATTGACGTAAATATTATTGAATACATAAATACAGAGATTTGTGAAACTAATAAGAAAGAATTGCAAAAATTCTAAAGAGAATATGTTTCTAGATAATAATATGTCTGGTCGGAAGGTTACAACGCAACATCCTGAAGTATTTGACCACATATACATAAGTCGGTCTTCAATAAAGAGACTTAAGAAGACAAATGAAAATTTTTTGAAAAATTATTAACGCCTACTAAAAAAGTCCTCGATATACAAATTATTTTGAAGCAATAGCAGATATTGTTTCTGAATTTCCATCTCATCTTGTTGCTGAGGTACCTACTATTAAAAATTTGTCAAGTCAATGAGGTAGAAATGAAGAATAACAAGTAATATACTTGGTCATCGTGTCATATAAAAAGTAATATTTTGACCGAAAAAAAAACTATAAATTATATGAATTACGTCTTATTTAATAACTGATTCGATGTAAAAATACGTATAATTGAATTTATTATCAACAATAGTGTCATGACGAATGGATTCGGTGTATTTTAGAAACTTTTCGTCACGCTATATCGGTTGCGAGTGAAAATTCAATGACTTTGTGTTATGTAGATTGAGAGTTTCGGCAATCGAGAGTGGATCTTTTATTGTAATTTTGTAGAAGAAAGCGTTTAATTGCATTATACTATATAGCAGGGGTCAAAATTAACCAAAATGCGAGTATTAAAGAGACATTTGGGTCAGAGATATTTTCGTATTAAAACAGCATTTTAGTAAATAATAAGATATATTTTATTAAGAAAATACTTACAAACATAGTTAATTAAACTTTATTTATAAACTTTCTCTACGATATCAATGTCTCCCCTGATGTTGAACTTGTGACCAAAAAAAATATGTTTGTATATCTTATACTTTATTTTCGAAACTCGGTGACCCATGGGTCATAGGTTGCCGACCCCTGTTATTTACTACATGTGTGTTTTCTTAAATATATCTACAAAAATGTAATATAAATAGCTGAATCGTAATTGTATTTTCATTCATTTGTATCTAATATATATAATATATTAATATAAACTTGAAGTATTTACTATAATATCAATAAGAAAATACATACAACCTACAAATCAAACAAAATCAGGGAAGACCAACCTGCGGCTCTTTGAAGGATTATTTGTGGCTCTCAATAAATGTACCCGAATTCCCTTTTCATTTTTGTGCTATTATATTTTTAAAAAATATTATCGTTCTGTATGTATTTTAAAATGTCTTTTAAATTACTGACAATAAACATGAAAGATCAAATGCAACTTTTTTTGAATACTTTTTTTTGCATATCTTTTAAATACGTATTTAATTGCGAAAAAAGTAAAAATAATCCCCCCTTTCGAAAATTTAAAAAAAGTAATCGGAGTTCTGGGGGCCCCCCTAAGAGTTCTAGAGTTCTCTATTAATTAAAAAAAATAGTTCCGTTCATTAAAGTGGTCAAAACACTAATTAAAGTTTAGAGATAAATTCACTAATTCCGACTTCAAGATGCTATAACTTTTTTATTTTTGCTCTGATCAATTTCATTTCTTCAGCGAATTGATAGAACTCTTAAAGTGGTATCCAGAACTCCAAAGAAAATTGCTGATTTTTAAGAAAATTTTTTTTTCGTATTATAACTTAACGTAAAAAAATAAAATTTCAAAAGCCTATAACTTTTTTCTCTTAGCTCCGATCTACTTGATTTCTTCTAGAAAACGATAGAACTCTTGGGGGGGCCAACAGAACTCCGAAGAAAATAAGTGATTATTGAAAAATAAAATTTTTTTTCTAACAAAAACTGCAAATTTTAAAATTTCTTGTGTCAAACTCCCAGAACTTTTTTATTTTAGCTCTGATCGATTTCATTTCTTCTATGAATTGATAGAACTCTCAAAGTGGTATCCAGAACTCCAAAGAAAATTACTGAATTCAGAAAAAAAAATTTTTTTCATTTAATTGCATAATTTAAAAAATGAAATTTCAAAGACCTATAACTCGTTTATTATAGCTCTGATCGATTTGATTTCTTCGACAACTTGATAGAACTCTCAAAGTGGTATCCAGAACTCCAAAGAAAATTGCTGATTTTTAAGAAAATTTTTTTTTCGTATTATACCTTAACTTAAAAATATTGAATTTCAAAAGCCTATAACTTTTTTCTCTTAGCTCCGATCTACTTGATTTCTTCTAGAAAACGATAGAACTCTTGAGGGGGCCAACAGAACTCCGAAGAAAATAAGTGATTATTGAAAAATAAAATTTTTTTTCTAACAAAAACTGCAAATTTTAAAATTTCTTGTGTCAAACTCCCAGAACTTTTTTATTTTAGCTCTGATCGATTTCATTTCTTCTATGAATTGATAGAACTCTCAAAGTGGTATCCAGAACTCCAAAGAAAATTACTGATTTTAGACAAAAAAAAATTTTTTCATTTAATTGCATAATTTAAAAAATGAACTTTCAAAGACCTATAACTCGCTTATTATAGCTCTGATCGATTTGATTTCTTCGACAACTTGATAGAACTCTCAAAGTGGTATCCAGAACTCCAAAGATAATGGTAGATCAGTGTTAACATAAAAAAGTTCTAGTTCTTAAAATTTTTGATTTTTTTAAATTTACTATTATTTTAAAAAAATTTTTTCTTCTAAAAATCTACCAGTTTCTTTGGAGTTCTGGATACCACTTTGAGAGTTCTATCAAGTTGTCGAAGAAATCAAATCGATCAGAGCTATAATAAGCGAGTTATAGGTCTTTGAAAGTTCATTTTTTAAATTATGCAATTAAATGAAAAAATTTTTTTTTGTCTAAAATCAGTAATTTTCTTTGGAGTTCTGGATACCACTTTGAGAGTTCTATCAATTCATAGAAGAAATGAAATCGATCAGAGCTAAAATAAAAAAGTTTTGGGTGTTTGACAAAAGAAATTTTAAAATTTGCAGTTTTTGTTAGAAAAAAAATTTTATTTTTCAATAATCACTTATTTTCTTCGGAGTTCTGTTGGCCCCCCCAAGAGTTCTATCGTTTTCTAGAAGAAATCAAGTAGATCGGAGCTAAGAGAAAAAAGTTATAGGCTTTTGAAATTTTATTTTTTTCGTTAATGTATAATACGAAAAAAAAATTTCTTAAAAATCAGCAATTTTCTTTGGAGTTCTGGATACCACTTTGAGAGTTCTATCAAGTTGTCGAAGAAATCAAATCGATCAGAGCTATAATAAACGAGTTATAGGTCTTTGAAATTTCATTTTTTAAATTATGCAATTAAATGAAAAAAAAAAATTTTGTCTGAAATCAGTAATTTTCTTTGGAGTTCTGGATACCACTTTGAGAGTTCTATCAATTCATTGAAGAAATGAAATCGATCAGAGCTAAAATAAAAAAGTTCTGGGAGTTTGACACAAGAAATTTTAAAATTTGCAGTTTTTGTTAGAAAAAAAAAATTATTTTTCAATAATCACTTATTTTCTTCGGAGTTCTGTTGGCCCCCCCAAGAGTTCTATCGTTTTCTAGAAGAAATCAAGTAGATCGGAGCTAAGAGAAAAAAGTTATAGGCTTTTGAAATTCAATATTTTTAAGTTAAGGTATAATACGAAAAAAAAATTTTCTTAAAAATCAGCAATTTTCTTTGGAGTTCTGGATACCACTTTGAGAGTTCTATCAAGTTGTCGAAGAAATCAAATCGATCAGAGCTATAATAAACGAGTTATAGGTCTTTGAAATTTCATTTTTTAAATTATGCAATTAAATGAAAAAAAAAAATTTTTTCTGAATTCAGTAATTTTCTTTGGAGTTCTGGATACCACTTTGAGAGTTCTATCAATTCATAGAAGAAATGAAATCGATCAGAGCTAAAATAAAAAAGTTCTGGGAGTTTGACACAAGAAATTTTAAAATTTGCAGTTTTTGTTAGAAAAAAAATTTTATTTTTCAATAATCACTTATTTTCTTCGGAGTTCTGTTGGCCCCCCCAAGAGTTCTATCGTTTTCTAGAAGAAATCAAGTAGATCGGAGCTAAGAGAAAAAAGTTATAGGCTTTTGAAATTTTATTTTTTTACGTTAAGTTATAATACGAAAAAAAAATTTTCTTAAAAATCAGCAATTTTCTTTGGAGTTCTGGATACCACTTTAAGAGTTCTATCAATTCGCTGAAGAAATGAAATTGATCAGAGCAAAAATAAAAAAGTTATAGCATCTTGAAGTCGGAATTAGTGAATTTATCTCTAAACTTTAATTAGTGTTTTGACCACTTTAATGAACGGAACTATTTTTTTAATTAATAGAGAACTCTAGAACTCTTAGGGGGGCCCCCAGAACTCCGATTACTTTTTTTAAATTTTCGAAAGGGGGTTGTATTAATGTTATTTTATAAGGAAGTTTAATAAGTAGTAAATATACGTAATTAATTACGTTTATTAATGAACAAACAATCACAATGTTATAATAATAGTCATGTAGACAGTTCACATTAGTTTGCAAATCTCAAAGCAGTCCATCCAATTAGACAATATATTGCTCGAATAGGTTTACACGTCAAATTCAACTTGTCTACAATTAAGTGTACTTGTGCCTTGAATACGATCAAACCAAATGAAGCTGCCGAAGTTGCAGATCTTACTTCATATAAAATACTATTTGTTAGTTTTTTTGGAAATTACGAGTTAATAAATTTGTAACTACGCAATTTAAATAAAAAAAATCTCATGAACCATACCCTAGCTTAACATCAAAGTGTAAATATATATCTGGATTTCGATAAAAATTCATTCGTAAACATCTAACTACGAAGATTATCGGTTTTATATCACTTTTTTTTAAATTTATTTTATTCCTATACATTTCAAAAGCTTTACAGTCATCATGGTCGCGACTAGAATAAAATGATGTTCGTCTTTTAAATTGTGTAACATTGTACATAAATAAAACACATTTAAGTAGCGAAAGTTGTCACACGGTGTTCAATACATTTATTTTTGTAAAAATAGGTCATGAAACATAATGTCATGATAATTAAGTTATTTTTAGTAAATATCCAATTAAATTATCTTTTATTGTACTTTTGATCGCTTTCATTGAATAAATGTTCTCGCTATTAATTAAAACACTGAATATAAGTAAATTGTAAATACGTTTGGATGCATAAAATTTGGCTTTTCATATAATCATTGATTTACTTTAAATGAATTTCAAATGTTTTATGGGGCTTACTGTCGCTACCTTCATAACACGTTTAAAGTCGTGTTGTTCTATTTAATTAAATTAAAATTAACCTTATTAAGCTTTAAAGACTTTTAAATTAGTTAAATCAATGTTAGATCAATTGTAACATTGACATAACAGAGTTCTAATGATATATAGAAATCAATTAAAAATTAGTGTAAAATCGGCGTATTTCGATTGTTTGTTGTTTTCTTATATTTGAAAATAGATAGGTGCCTATATGGAAATGTGACTTTGTTCTCGCATTTGTAAAAGTCAGTTGCAAAGCTAAAGGATTTGCCATTTTGGAGGGAATATTTACAACTTGGATTAAATCCGTAATCTCCCGATCGGAAGCGAATCCGTTTACATTTTTAGAATTGTATCTACAGTGTTAATACATGCAAAACAAAATCATTTGAGTTATTAACACGTAAAACTAAAAACATTAATACCAAATGTAATAAAACTGACGAAGTGTTTGTGACAAAAAACAAATGAACACATATGGTGTCAATTTTTTGGTAAACTATTCGCTTGTCACGGAAAACATCAACGACACGCGTCACGTAAAAACTACTCGTACAAATTTAGAACTATTAATAACTTTTTTTAAAACTAAATTTATCTAAAATTATATAGTCAATATAACTTATTTTATTTAAAAAAGTATAATAGTGTTTAAAAAAATATATATATAGATATATTGTTATTTATTAATCTTAACATACTATACGTTGTTAATAGTAATAAACTGTAAGTACACCTAGTTTAAAACTATTGTAATTTTTAAACCAAGCTAAAACAAATAAAAAAACTATGAAAACTTTTGTACCTCCAAAAAACAAAATCCGTCACGAAACAAACGGTATTACGCGAAAGTTTTCGTGAAAACTGAAAACACTATCGACGCGCGTCACGGTTGGGGCGCAACTGACTAATGGCAGAGGGTGCGGTGGACTTACCCTAAACGCCTTCAGTTACCCCCGGCCTCTTCCACGCTGACCCGCCCGCCCAATGTTCTGACTATTTCACTGGTATGTAAAATTAATAAAAATTAAACTATATTATTTTTTAAATAAATTCACAACGAACGGCATTCGTCAGTCTTTTGTTTTTTGTAGATTATTTTATTTTATTGTCGTTGTATTGAACACTTTTTTCCGACATCTCGTGGCGACCCTGATGGAGAACACGCAAAACTTTGACAAATAACCTTATATACCGCTATAAAGAGAAACACATTTTAAATTTCTTTTAAAAAGATGTTATAAATTAATAGATAGAAGGTCTATGACGTCACAGTAGAATTTCTCTCACTGAAACATTTGAAGTAACATTAAATATTAACTTAATAAGTTAATACAAAGAATGTTAACAAGGAATCCTTAACTGAAACTCCAATATCGCTCAGTAACTGAATCACAAATGCACTTAACTCGCACGGGGAGGCTTGGCTATGACGTAGTGCCGAAATGCTGACGTCACTCCTTCTTTAGAGATTCCATTCATTAAACGCTTATCAGCTATAAATAGATTTGTTGTGAAAATTTAAAACTTTTAACAATTTATTTGTTGAGTTTTAATATTAGACATATTTTGAAGATTTTATTTGGCTTTCTATGGATTGAGATGTTGTTTATACCAATTGTTGTATATTTTTTTATTTAGATATTTCAAATAAAATAACCTAATGACAGATTTGTTGAAAGCTATAAGTTTGGTACCGATAACATATATAATAGTTTATGTATATCGGTATAAATAATATTAGGTGATAAAAACTTACTTTAGCTTTATAAGTGTGTATAAACTACACACGGCATATTCTTCTGATGAAGGCTTACATATCAAAAATATGTAGCAAATTAGTTTGTCATTAAATATTTACTTTAATAGCGACAATCTGACCTTGAATTTGAATTTAAGGCGAGTCCACTAAGTTCTAAGGTTCTATGGAATTTAATTACGTTTGAAAACAAATTTTAGACACATTACATACAATGGGTGGGGTTCAGTTGCTCATTTTTCATTACTTAACACACGCGAGTTGTCTTTTGTTTGATGTCCTAAATAAATGGAACTAACACGGCCGCTATTGCTCAATATACGTTTTAATTAATTCGCGTGTCCGTGACAGCAATCTAATTACATTTAATTTAAGAGATTAGTCTTCCTGTTGAATGAATATACAAATATATATCGTGACGTATCGATGACGTCATAGAGGCTCTGAACACGACCGTGAAATATTTAAATACAATTGTAATTTTAGAAACTTCAGCCTCGGATTTCACACGACCATTTATTCTGATGACGATTCTCTTCACTTTGATGAACGCGGTTGCTATTGTATATTATTTTCGTTGCGTGTAATTTAAAAATAAGCGTATGTGTGTGTGCGTGTGGTAAAATGTCAAAAAATGATGTTTTAATATGAAAACTATTACTATACGGAATATTTGATAGGTAAGTGATGAATGAATTTGCTTGTCAGTACAAGATAGCGAATTACTTCAAAGTTGATTGATCATTGCAAAGGATAAAATTAAACTTACGTGTAAAATAAAATAATTAAAATCAATACGATAGTAAGCTTTGTAAAATTGTTATTTTTAAAATTAGTTTCAATGATGTTATTTATAGTTGCTCTGCCATTAGTCGTTGTCTATTTTACTGAAAAGAAAAGGAACCTTTTCTTTTCAAACCCGACCTTCGATAGAGTGCGTGTCACCGGCGAATGTTTAGGAAAATGTATGACAATCATGATATTCCGGACTTTATCCATTATTAACCCTTTTATAAATAACTTTTAGTTTTTTAAAATTTTATAGACATGCTAGCTTACACTTACGTATATCTTTTTATCATAAATAAAGGAATATTTATAAATTATTTCCTTTAAAATGTATTGTTAATATTCAGCTAAAAATTATAACAAAATTGTAAGAATTTCAGTTCATATAGCGTCAATGACGTAATCTTCTTGAGCCTGATCGATGTGTTCAATAATGCAGCTACTACGTCAAGCTATAGACTGAACTCTTGTTAATTTCTGATGCCCTAGTGCTATTTTTAGAATCAACTAAATATAGCCAATGAAGAAAACTTGCTCGTAGCATTTCGTAGTCCAGTCCGTAAAACACTTAACTTGTCGTAGCATGTCGTAGACAATTATCTAATTTTATTTGGGTTAAACGGTGTAACTTTTTTAAATGTCCCAGTTTCCACAAATAGTACAACAAATTATGTAGAATTAATCACGTGGCAATGTAAATTAAATTCTATTTTAGTCCATAACTTAGCTCTGATCGTTCAATTATTCGTTTCAAATTTATGTTAGTAAAATTATGTTATTATTAATATTACAACTTCTAATATGGGATATTTTATTAGTTAGTCTGATTTCAAGACAGCTAAAACTATTACAAACGGTTGAAGATTTATTAAACTTGAACAAATTAGTCACAAATGGTTTAGAACCCCGCAACAGACTGACGTCTGTATTACGAGTGACTTCGACTTCAATATATATAATTATTGAGTGCAGGTGGTGTATTAGTTATTTAATAACACTTATGAATTATGTAGAAATTATATTTAAATTAACGCGAAGTAAGCCGCATATAGTCTTTTAAATTAATTAAATATAATTTGCAACAAACTTCAGATATTACTATTTGGTAAGAGCTTATTTTACATTCCTTATAATTGTACGGTAATACCCCGCTTTACGCAACCCCGTTATGCGCGGTTTCACTATAACGCGAAATTCAACTTTCGCGCTCAATTGCCCCGCATTACGCGAAAGAGTGCATATAAACATAATGTAGTCATCAACTTCTCTATGGTCGCGGGAATTTCAGTTTTTTCCGGAACGTATCCCTCGCGTAAAGCGGGGCATTACTGTATAATATATTTTGTTTTTATTTATTTTTTAAATTTTTTTGGTTGTAAAAATTATTCGTTGAAATTCTAACTGCGTATTTAAAATATATTAATTTTCATTTCTATCAAATACATAAACTTGAATATAATATAATATTAGTTGCACGACAGATGTCGTACTCTAAAGAACCAACATCTGCTATAATTACGCAGTTATAAACAATTTCTAAATCATGACGTGGCCTAACTTAATTTTCATAATTATCATATTTTATAATCAATAACTTGTATTGGAAATATTATAAAAAGGCTTACGACAGAGATAGAAAGAGTTTGCTTGTCCTCCTAGCAGTATTCTTTTTAAAACTATTTAATCGAGTCAACGATAGAATATTTTTAAATTGTAAATACTACTTCCTTAATATTTACTAGCTTTTGATAGAAGTGTAACAATGTTGCTCACGGTGTTTATACTTCGGGACTAGATTAATAAAATTATATCACTTTTAAAATTATCGCACATAATCGAAATTGCTTTTAAACCGCAAATTTTCTATCTCCAAGGTTTTCATTTGGTCTTCTTCTGTTCTATTTTTTATTGACCACATTTTGGTTCGATTCCTAAATTCCGCAATTCTTGAAGATTGTGGTTTTTGTATTTATCCATATTTTTCAACTAATTAAATTATAGTTTTATATTTCTAAATAAATAGACAAAACTAGTTAACTGAGGTCACAGTAAAGAAAAACTTTTAAAAAATATCAACAATCTGTTTTAAGAAATCGAGTGGAAGTTAAATTAGTTTACATAGGGAAAAGTTCTACGACCAATGGAATAACTTTTCCTTCGACCGACATGAATGTGATTGAGTTATGACCGTTCTAACTTTCGCAGACGCTCGTCAAATATTTACCTCTTACAATTTCATGCATTCCTGGTATCTCATATCGTTTTATTAGTGTGCTTTGGTCATTTTGTTCGTATAACTTTTGTACCTGCCTATACGGGGTGATATTCAGAAATGTAAAAAAATAAACAGTCTACTAACAATACTTAATAAGCGTTCTACTGAATCATTATATATTTCAATTTATACTATTTCTAATTACTGATGCCCATTGTTTGTCGTGTGTCTCCTTTTAAACGATTGAAACTTTATATAAACTACAACAGTTGAGTCTACGAAATAAACAGTGGTTTGTATATTAAAAAACGTATTAATTTAAAGCTATAAATAATATCTTTGTTATAATCGTATTTTCTTTAGTAATACACTTTGTTAATAGTTTTTTTGTTACTACGCCAAGCTATGTAACTCGTGTTAATAATAAGAGAACACATGAATAATAGTGGGAATTATATTAAATCAGAAATAAAAACGGCCCATCATAATGAAGAGAATAACAAATGTTAGGAGATTAATGCAATAACCGCTAAAACATATGTGAAAATACATTTTTCCGAGTATATACATTTGTATAATACATAATAATCCCTACTAATATTATAAATGTGAATGTGAGTTTGTTTGTTACATTTTCATTTTCACACATAGTTTTGAATGTACTAGAAGTAACATAGAATACTTTTTATTTAAAAAAATAAAAATTTTTTACTACACTTTCCAACTGACTATAGTTTCAGCTGTTTAGAATCATATTGGTTCATTTCTATTGAAATGATCTCTGATACTTATTTAATGGCTTAAATGCGAGCGAAGCCGCGGGTAAAAGCTAATGTATAATAATGTCTTCAATTGCAGTTAGTTCCATTATATACAATAATCTATTTATTTATTATTTTATCATGCAAGTGGGAACATCGTAACTGCTATACTTTCCCGTTGGCCATTACCTAGATAATCTAGAGCCAGATTACACAAATCTTGATGTTTGGGCCGTAAGTAAGACTCACTTAGAATTATTTATTGGAAGCTGCGTGTGAGATAGGCTTAATTTAGCACCTAAATAAATATTTTAGCCAACGGAATGTCAATAACTTATCCACGTGTACGAGAGTTCGTAGTAATTTAACTAAAATTTTCTATAAAAACAATATGTAAAACTACCTTTTCTTTTTTTAAATTTCGCATAAAAATTACAATCAATTGCATTAACCTTACCTGACACAGTTCTTTTTATACATTAACTTCTTTTTTCAACTTAAATAGTTTAAAAATAAAGTCGATAGTGTAACCGTTAGGTTCTATAAGCAAAAATTGTAAGCCCAGCTCAAGGAATAATTCCTTCAAGTGGCTGCGAGTCTGACGGTTCTGGCGTGATATCAAATATGCAACATCAAAAGTTAGGAGTTCCAAGCTACAAATTAACGCCAAGAGAGTTGTCTGCCTCTCTCGGAGATAAAAGCTTCATTATTTAATTACATCGAGTGCAAATCAAATTTAGTTCTTAATAAGAGCTAGATTTTGGATACATAATTCCATTTTTATTCTTACTATGCTAGGATTATAACCACATATTCTTACATAAGTTTAATTGGACACTAGTTTCAAACCCTGTACAACTATCACTATTCTGGGGGTTGTCAAACAGTTAGCAAAACTGCGATTATTAATTTGATATATATGCTGTACTCATGGAAAGAAAAGACCTTCTTACGTGTAGTCATTTATAGAGCTTGTTAACGACTGCTGACAACACGGTAGCCACCTACCACTACACAAACGACTTTCATGACTACCCTCCGCGTATAACTCAAATATATAACAACATTCGCCATCTTCTCTATTGTAATTAGGATATTTGTATCATTCTTAGTCGTCGTTTGTTTTTGTGTCATTATTAAATTCCCCGCCTTTAGTCGTATTCGAAATCAGTATGAAAAGATTCGCCCATCATTTTGTATGATATCGATAACTTCGAGTGAACGTCGTGTCATATAATTTTATGTGCATCACATCCTTCTTAAAGAAGCGTAAAATTATTGTATTCAAAGATGTTATGCCTGCAATCTACAATCCATACTCTTCTCAATTTTTTTATGTAGGTACTTTTATCTTATCAATACTGCATGCTGTAGACATATTAATATACGAACCAGTGTGCAGAGTTGGATGGAGTATTAAAATTGTCTATTACTTGGTAACTCTGCTTTTCCCATTTGAGAATTAAATACGTTTAAATTGTGTCTCCATGTATGGATACAGTTTGAAGTACCTCGTCTATTCTTAATACTCTATATGCATAACTTTGTGGGTTTGGAACTATGTTTGGAACATGCACGTTTAAACACTAAGCACCCTTATTTAGAAAGGTACAGTCAGCTATATTATTTTAGATATTAGATGCTGTGTATTTTTGTCTGTGAACGCTACAAGGATTGCTTTACGAATTTTACTCACAAAGATAGTCACACGTACTGCTCGTGGTATTTTGGTAACAGCAATGACAATTGTTGATATCAAGACTCCAATTCCATTTTACTCGTTGACTATACAAAATGTTTAGACATAAGGTATTTTATTCAACTAGAATGTTTGAGCGCGTCTCGCCTAAAATAAGGTGCTTTATACAACCACGCCCGAAAGACTAGCTTTACAAAATTCACGAATTAATATATTGGAGTAGTTTTTAGGTAGGTAGTCTATTATTTGTAGCAATATCTCAGAAAGGCTCATTACTACATCTCTTCTAGTATAATTTATTCAATGATCTGATGATGATGATGCTTTTTTTATTTAATAAAGTACATTAAAATTTATTATTTAGTTAATATCGATAGATTTATGAGCAATTTTACTCAACAAGATTTTATGATACGCTTTTTTATAATACAAATTAAACGGGAATGCCGTTAATCATAATTTTTATAATTGGTTTAAGGAAGAGTAATCTTGTTAGTAAAAAGTTCCTTTCTTATGTTAGACTTATTTTTAATGTTAATTATTTCATACGGCTTGAAACAACCAGAAACTCGTTAGACGATTGCCATATTATTATTTTTAATTCATTCTTTTATTTTTGTAAAAAAATTATTGCCTTTTTTGTTCTTCTTGTCTTAATTTGATTTGAAAATATACAAATTATTATAGTATTTAAAAGACTATAACGTAAATAATAGAAATGAGGTTTACTATAAAGCATTTGTTTATATAATTTATTGTTTTAATATATTTCCAGTCTAAAAATCACTCTTGCTACGACCACGATGGTACCATATTTATGTCACTTTAGGATCTTTATATTTTTAGCAATATAATGTAAATAAATATCCAATAATCTAAGCACAAACTATCTGTAGAATTAAAAGATAAAATCTGGAAGAACTTCTCCAAAAGGTCAATTACTCTCAAAGCGTGAACCTGAACACCAAGCGAGACTACTTCATTGAATTATATTCCGCCTTCGAGGGTGCCCCTTTGTTGTGTGAGCATTCTTTTCATACTTTCAACAATGCCTATAACATATTTAGATATGGGTAGCTCTAAGAAAAAATTGCGTCTTAAAGTTTTACCAATATTTTACATTGATTAAATGTTATTGGATTTTTATAGGAGCCCACTATGCTGGCTTTACAGATCACGATTGTTGCACTCCACCATATATCGTTGATCTTATTTTCAATATTTCCGTTTCTAAAACAATATAAAATTTAAATTCATTGTCAAACAGTACTAGGGAAGCAGAAACGTGAGGAGATATCCCTTTAGAGCTCACAGCCTTTGGAGATATGTCGCGCAATAAACAAATATCGTTCGGTGTAAAATTTAAAGAGAAGTCGAGACGAGACGAGACGCTACGCGATATATCTTCTGGGACTACGCCGCTTGTTTTAGTGACAACTGGAAGCGTAGGGTTGGCACGCGCGAGTTCGCTTTTACATGAATCACAATTTAACTAATTTATATTGAGTTTATTTTGATTATTTTAATCCGAAAAAGGCGGAACACCCAATCAAAAATAATAAGCCAGAACAAGCCTTTTAAATTAATATATTTGTTGTAATTGAAATCAACATATACGCATGTATTCATTTGTTTTTTATTTTTAGTTTGAAGGTAGTAAAACATAAAAATCATGTCTGTGAATAACCTAAGATTTAAGATCTAGTTACAAACACGTGTCTCTCTAAAGCATACTTGATGAAAATTATTAAAATAGAAAAAAAAAACTCGTATAACTTTTCAATAAAGTAGATTAACTCTTTGATCACGTCACTAGCGTGTTGTATTGCAATAATAATAAAAGGTGGATGCTGTGCTAACCTTAAGATGTGAGTGGAGTGACCTAAAAGCCTGAAGTGTCTGGAACGCCTTTTAACTCATCTCACTTTAGAAATAGACACCGGTAGTTCTCCTATACTTATAGCAGTTTTATTATAAACAACTCAAACCTATTATTGTAAAAGATAAAAGAATGCTGTTTTTTTTTTGTAATGAACAGCACGTGTAACCATGGATATTTTTCTATACATAATAATTATTCCTAACTTACTAAAAGTATATTTTAAAACAGTAAATATGTGTCCAAAAATATTTATAACTAATTTAATACTTCATAAGGTTTACTATTTTAATTAATTCAATTATTTTAAGTTTCGAAATCTTTGCAGCGTAATATATGATAATTAAAATATCTTCGCGAATAAACTCAGACATCTCCATAATAACATATTTTATATTTGAATATAACTACACATAATAGCAAAACTGAGCATGCTTTTCCTTCTTTTCCAGTAAATTTTGACGAAACTGACATGTGGCGTGAGTCGGTATGGCGCAGCAGTCGGATGTGGGGCGGTGTCGGTCGGCTTCGGCGCGCGCTGTTCATCTTAGCAGTGGCTGCTTGTTGTGCTGCTGGCTTATTGTATTGGAGGCAACAGAGTGACCAACAATTCAGACGGCCTATGCATGCGTTTTACTCGTAAGTATAAATATTACATGCATATACACTATTTATGGCAGGTATATCATTTAGATTATACTAAGTCTGCGATTAATATTCCAGAGGCATAGAACCACAATGGTCGTGGCATTGCAGAAATGACCGCTGCGAGCGAATACCGACATCAGACTCGTCAACGCTTCAATCGCTACAAACATGCAACATGCTCTGTACATCAACACAGTTATGGCCACAACCAACCGGCCCAGTCACACTTGCGTCATCTGCTGTCTCAATTAGTGCTGATGTATTCCAGCTACAGATTGTCACATCCCCTTCCGCAGCAGTTACTGAACACCTCAAAGATGCATTCCTCTTAATGCGTAATGATTTACGCAAGTTAGAGCGAAGTGCTCCCGGACCTCCTCTTGCACCTTCGATACATACTGTCAATATAAGAGTATCAGTCAATGGCAGCGCCGACCCCAGGTTAAGATTAGACACCGACGAAAGCTACAAATTAACCAGCGATACAACAAACAACGCAATGACTGTTTTTATAACTGCCAAGACGTTCTGTGGGGCTAGACATGGCTTCGAAACTTTATCGCAGTTAATATGGCTCGATCCATACGCAGGAGGTGGCACCTTACTCATGCTGGAAGCAGTTATGATAACCGATAAGCCTAAATTTCATTATCGAGGTTTACTTCTCGATACTGCTCGAAATTATTTTTCAGTAAGTGATATTTTAAGAACAATAGACGCTATGGGCGCTAATAAGTTAAACACGTTTCATTGGCACGCGACTGACTCACAATCGTTTCCATTAAAGCTGAACAGCGCACCTCAATTAGCTGAACACGGAGCCTATGGTCCAAGCGCGGTATATACTACAGATGATATAAAAGCAATTGTACGAAGAGCTTCATTACGTGGTATAAGAGTTCTAATAGAAGTAGATGCACCGGCACATGTGGG
The DNA here is from genome assembly GCA_028551675.1 of Tineola bisselliella. Lineage (NCBI taxonomy): Eukaryota > Metazoa > Arthropoda > Insecta > Lepidoptera > Tineidae > Tineola > Tineola bisselliella. Next base: position 71,011 of record JAPWLS010001758.1, on the reverse strand, counting down.
TCGAGCATGGGACTGGGGGCCAGCTGGGGGCTTGGGCCAATTAGCTTATTGTGTAGAAACTGAACCATGGAGTGCCTATTGCGGGGAACCTCCGTGTGGGCAACTCAATCCTCGCAATGAGAACGTTTACGATCTACTTGAAAAGATTTACAAGGAAATAATCGACCTGACCGGTGTTGACGATATATTTCATTTGGGAGGAGATGAGGTCTCAGAGAGATGTTGGACTGTGCACTTTAATGAAAGTGATCCAATGGAATTGTGGATGGATTTCACAAACCGGGCGATGAATCGACTGCAGCGAGCTAACGGTGGGAAATTACCAGAATTAACAATGTTATGGTCATCTAGATTAACAAGGTCACCTTATTTAGAACGTTTAGATGCCAAACATGTTGGCATACAAGTATGGGGCGCTTCACATTGGCCGGAGTCTCGAGCTGTACTTGACGCTGGTTTTCGAACTATAATATCACACGTGGATGCTTGGTACTTAGATTGTGGATTTGGGTCATGGCGAGATAGTACAGACGGACATTGTGGACCTTACAGATCCTGGCAACAAGTTTACGAGCACAGGCCGTGGGTGGAAAATGCACCTAGTGTGATCAATAACATGGGAGCGACGCCTAACCGCTGGCGTATCGAAGGGGGTGCTGCTTGCCAATGGACGGAGCAACTAGGTCCAGGTGGGCTAGATCCCCGCGTGTGGCCGAGAACATCCGCTTTGGCTGAGCGACTCTGGTCCGACAGAGGGGAGGGTGCCGCCCCCGATGTCTATCTTCGTCTCGACACACATCGAACTCGTCTCCTCGCCCGCGGCATACACTCGGCACCACTATGGCCCCGATGGTGCACGCACAATCCTAGTGCATGTCTATAGTTTACAGTGTCTGAAGACTTATCAGTAGTAAATGGTGCTAGTCGAGGCTGAAGACACTTCTCTGATTACTTACGATGCCTAATTGAATACTCGCTTGTGTTATTGACTTTCGTATTTATTTGTTGATCGTGTGATAATTTATTGCAATGTTATATGACAAAACGAGGCGAAATTTAATCGCTTATTTATTATACATAATTAAGGGAGTGACAAATTAGTATATGACTACTCTTTGTTGTATGTATATCGATTGGTATTTGTTAAATGTTGTTATTATTAAGATCGTAAGCCTGTGATTGTGGTATTTGTACGTAATTTATAAACTTATGATATAAGGAAACACTTAAGATACTTATTTACAATTAAATAGAGATACATAGGTAGATAAGTTGAACGATGCTGTGAATGTAGCACATTTTAGATTAGACGTAATAGTTCAATGCCAATTGTATGTAAAGAATGTTACTTAAGATTAATTGAAGGCCTACTACCAGCACAAATAAAGTACAACCATCGTTTTATGCAAGAAGTCTGTCACACAATCTCGTAAATAAATGTTGAATTTGTAAGAGCCCTCAATAGCTCACTGTGCCACTGTAGAGCCTGAAATTGTAAATACATGTAGATAGATGTAATATTTATATATATTAAATGCCCAAAAGTTAAATGACATTAGATTATTCTGACATTTTATTTATTAAACACGGTTATTTCGCAAATTAATATCGGCTTAATATTTGTTTTTAATGAAATTTTAAGTTGTTATGGACAACGGTGCTATTTTGTACGACTGAGGTTTTTTTTGTTTAGAAATAAGTTATAAATTACCCACCCGATGTTTTCTCTTATCCATTTGAAAGAAAAGCCTATTTTTATGGTTGCTAAACAATTGAATATTAATACGGCGTTATAATTCAAATATTCATAGACTTTTTAATAGCACAAAAGAGCGCTGCAAGATTCCTACGTCCAATCTAACAGATTGCTTACCGCAGATGAAGTAAGATAGGTAGTACACCCATCTTAAAAAATACAATTTAAATTTGGAACCGGAAATATGTTCAGTAACAATAATAGACTCTACTGGCATAATATTTTGGTACCAAAATTCAATCATTTTGAATTTACAAGGCTTAAAAGGTATCCTTTAAAACCTTACTTAAGAATGAACACGTAACCTGTGGGCTTATCACGAATTGTCTGACTTTCGAATCAAGCTGTCACAAGTAAAACGGATCCGTTAGCAATCGGGATCATGAATTTTACTAACGACTAACGAGCACCAGCAATCTATCAAATGAACGAAAGATCGAGACGTTAAAAAATTAACGAAAAGTATCTAAAATATTGTAGTTCCAAACCCGCACGCAGTGGCTCTGCTCAAATTTCCATACAAATCGCTTGAAGCGAACTCTGTTCGAAAGCCAGACTAAAATTCGTGATAAGCCCACAGTTTATTTAACACTTCCGGTCATATTTACTCTATTAATACCTAATATACTATAAAATGATTTTTTAAAATACATAACAGATGGACGTATATATTTTGCAGTGGGGACTTGTCAAAAATACAGGGACGAACTATACCAAATGATCCAAAAAGATTTATCATATTGAGTGTTAAAACAAATATGAGCGAGTCTATTCGTCCCAATATTTTCGATATCATAAATAATGTAAGAAGAAAACAATGTCAAACTTGTTTTATTAATTTAATAAGTTATGTAGATAGGATAAATTATTGAATATTATACTTAACTGTACATAATTTTGTGGTAATTGTAGGGGATTTGTTACTAAATGTAAAAATTAACTTTTTGTACTAGCGAATGTTTGTAATAAAAAAAACTGATTGTTACGAGCGAGTACAGCCGAATTTAGTTAATAGATAATGTAACAATTTGTAAAATGAAATAGCTTACAAAATTGTGCTGTAAAAAAAAAGAAAAAAAAACAACAAAAACATTTATGAAAATTCATTAAAACAGCCGTGAAAATACATGTAATAAATAAATAACATCTATTGCTTTTACAAATAAAATATATTATTAAAAAATATCTAAATGTGTTTTTTTCTTTCAATAAGACTAAAAACTATTTTAAAACTAAGTACTTAAATTACAATTAAAAGGCAAGTATATAAAAGGTGGGTTTATTTTTTACTTCTAAAGATACTCAATCTTCTTCGTGGAGTTGCAGCGGCCTGAAACATTCGATATTACAACGAATGGATAAAAAACTTTTCATGTACCTATATTACACCAAATCAATAATAAAAAACCAGTTTTCACCAGCAATATCACTAATAAAGAAAACAAACTATGATTAGCACTACCCTGCCTGCCCATTTTGATATAATAAATCATTTTCAAAACTTACATCATTATCATTCCTTGATGATCGGAATAAAGCCTTGATCCGCGAAGGTGTCGCAGTTTTCTTAGACATTGTCACCTCAGCATCAGAACGTAACGATTCACGTAATTCCGAATCCTATTTGACAATAAAACAGTCTATGATGCCAGTTTTAGGTACAACTCATATATTTAATTAGGTTTTTTATTCAGTTTCGGGTTTAACTATGTTTTTCTATTTAGGTTTTAGAGGAATGACTACTTACCGTAGCTGAAAGCCGTCCAGCTCGTTTGCTTGGTGTAGGTGGTCCCGGCTTCTTATACGCCGTAATACCCACTTCTTTACGTTGAGGCCCTAAGCACTGTAAAAAATATTGTAAGTTAGAAATATTACGTTGATTTTGACTTTTGGACAATTTTAAACTAAAATGTTATAGTGTAAATACCTTAATATCGTCCTCATCGACTGTTGGAGCGAATTGTGTCTCAGCTGGATAAGAGCTCTTCAAATGAGGTGGACAGAGCGAGTTACGCCATTTTAATTCTGAGAATCTCTGTCCAGCGTTCGATGCTCGCGGTGAATGGGCTCGTGTCCGTGGTGTTGAAGTCAACTCTTTTAGACAACGATTATCAAAAACTTCACCTTCTTCATCCGACATGTGAAGACCACGACCTCCTGTGGATACCACAAATCATCTATAAAGCCAATGCAGCATAACTTGAGAAATTGGTGTCAGGTGATATGCATACGTGAAAGCAATAGTGAATAGGGTTTAGTCTTTTTGTTTTTAAAACTATTATACTAACCCCTGTTAGAGTTACCCCGTGGCAGTGATCTTAGCGAATATGTGTCTGATGGACGAGGTTTTTCTTCTCGTGGCGGCACCAGTCCAGACTGCAAATAACAAAATACGTAATAAACGAAATAGTTCAAAGTTAAATCTGCTTTAAAGCGCATTAGACATTACCGAATTAATATGTTGCAAGGACATAAGCGATCCAGACGTTTGTTTCTTCCTCAGCCATTCTGCTTCTTCACTCTTCAGTAAATATTTCTCACCGAAATGCCACAACTCCGATGTTAAGCTTTTGATATGCTCCTCATACGCACGACTCGACTCTGCCAATTTCTTCAGTGCCTCTTGCTCTCTCTTTTCTACTGACGCAATTTCCTCTTTCTGTTTCTCTCTGAATATCGTTATTTGTTCTTGATACAATTGTTTCTGTAAAATACATACTTATTACGCACTAGAATTGACAGTTACCCGCCAAAAAAACAGCATTACCTTTTAAGCTTTTCCCAGCTATTTGATGCATTACTAACTATAAACCACATGCAAAATAAAACAAATATTAAAAAATAAAATATTTATTTGCTTTCAACAATCATAAGTTGCAAAGAAGAACAAACAACCACGCGCCAATACAATATGGATTTAATCACCCATTTTAAGATAAAGCCACCATACAATTTGATATAGCAAAATCAACACAACGGGAACTATACTGACCATTTTTGCCTTCATTCTATTCAGCTTATCTTCATATTCGGCCCGTACTTCCATCACTGTAACAGCCTCTGCTTCCTTAGCACCCTCGCCCAGTTGCGCACGTGATATTTCCTCCATTAACTTCACAAAGCTATTCTCAATCTCATCTAACTGTGTCTCCAAGCTTGTACTCTGGAAATTTCCGCTCGACATCGATGTTGACTCACTGGTAAACGCCTGCATTATTTTCTTTGGTGAAATAGTCCTTTCTACACATCGTTCAACCCATCGCTCGAAGTTCATGGCGCACTCGCATAAATCTTGCATGACGGCAGTGTAGCCGCGCTCTAATCGGGCCATTGCAGCATCCTGGACGCACCCATCCAAATTTAAGATCTCTCTTCTAACAGTCCTTTGCAGATAAACTATGTTAGTTAATTTTTTATTGTATAAATCTTTAACAGAACCGAATGTTCCATAATAAACTGATAGCTCTGTTAGATACTTTTTCATATTGATATTTTCAGAGTCACTTATCTTGCATGCTTCAGTAAGCCGGTCTCGCTCTTTTTGGAGTGCTAGTTGCCGTTCGGAGCATCTCCTCAGATGCTTATCTGTCGTCTCTAAGAAATTCTCTAACTCCTCCATAGTGATTGCACCCGCATTCAAACTTTTACGAATATCATTGTCATACGATAACATATTATTACCAAAATTAGTCAGTTCTTTTAATACACCAACATTCTTTATTTCAGCAACTCTTTTTAGTATTATAGCTTGGTATTTAGCAGATACTTTTATAATTTGTGAAGCTCTATTCTCATTGGCACTCATTTTTGAAATTTGCTTTCTAAGGTCAGCTATTTCGTCATTTTTTCGACACAATGTTTCATTTGTTGATTTTTTTAATTCAAATATTTTGGCCTGATTTTCAGATAAAGTGGCTTCTAACTCAGATATTTTTTCTTCCTTTTCTGTAATACTACTCTCGAGACTTTTAGTAGACATCTTCAATTGTTGTATTTCTGTATTTTGAGCCTCAATATGATCCTCCAAACGTAGCAAGCATGTGTTCAAGTTAACTATATCATTTTCTGAGATTTCTCTGCGTTTGACTTCATCAGTATATTGGTCATTAATCTTCATCACATTACAATTAATTTGCTCCAACTGATTTTCCAACTCTATTTTCTCCTTATTCAATTTGTCTAAGGTTGAGATTTCTGCCAAAGAAAATGCAATATAAATTAAAGTATTAAATGTGCTTTTGACTTCCCTTGATGCTGAGATACAAAAAGTTAATAAAACTTGTGATTTGTATAAGAAATTTGAGAATTATAATACAGAAAGTAAACATCAAACGAGCTTGGAAGAAAACTCTCAGCATTAAGAGAAGTCAGAAGCATTTTCCCATCGGAGCATTCTTCTAATTTGTACTTACCTAAAAGCCGAAATTCTTCCAATAATTTATTTTTCATGCAAAACAATTGTTCTAAATTATTCAACAGTACTTGGTAAGCTTCTCTACCTGTAGCTACATTATCTTTTAATGTATTAATTTCATCATTCTTTGCAATTAAAGTTATTTTTAGCGATTCGTTCTCTCCCTTCAATGACTCAATCTCATCCTCACTCTTGGTTTTAAAGTCTTCTGCCAGCATTTTTTGGTTTCTTAACTCAATGTTCAGCTCTTCAATCATCTCACTGTTCTTACTCAGATTATTTTGAAGTTCAACCAACTCATTGTTTCTGTTCAGGACTTTTTCCTTGAATTTCATAAGAACCCTCTCATAATCTTCCTTCATTCTCGACTTGGAATTCTGCTCTTTAATAAGACCTTCCTGTAGATTACAGACCAGCTCATTCATTTCTTTGACTTTATTTTCAAAGTGAGCAGTTTTGTCTGATACGTTTTGTAAAAGTGATAATTTATCTTCCTGCAGTTGTTTTATTTCATTAAATTTTTCATGAAATATCCTGATCGATGCAACAGTCTTATCTTTCATTTTTTGTTCTAATTCATTCATGTCATTATTCAGTTTACTTATTTCATCATTGAATGATTCTTTAAGCACATTTTGTTCTTTTTCACTTTCCTTTATTTGTTGCAACAAAACGTGAATGTAATCATCTTTCAATAATAACTCACTCTCAAATGACACTTTATCTTCACTCGATCTCTGCTCCAGAGTTTTTATTTTGTCCTAGAACAAAGGGCGTACATTATTATTTTATTCAACCTTTTTTTTTCAATACCAAATGCCCCTAAACTAGGAATCCCAGAGGAAATGGCTACAGAGATAAATAATACGCAAACTTGAAATTGAATACCTGTAAAACGTCTAGCTGGTGTTTTAACTGCACAATGTTAGCACGCTCCTCCATTAATTGCACTTCAATGACGTTAGAACAAGCTTCAGAGGAGACAGCTGCAAAGTTTTTTACAATAGCAAATAAATATATGATTGAAAAGCTTATTGGTTTCTTCTCAACACAAATCTAAACAAGTTTAACTAATTTAAAAGACTGTGTTTATTTTTTATTTTGTAACATTTCGTTTACGGCCTTCACAGACCTGATGTAATTTCAAATAGTGATAAGCTTAGATTACATGACAGAATCTTGTATGCTTAACCCCTATTGTACCAATGACAATCTTCAAATGGATACGGATTGGACTTTAGACTGGAAGAAACAATCATTAGAAAGGGATAACTATATTCTTATTGAGTCGTCTATGTTCATTTGTTGAAGTTGAGACATGTATGAAATGCTGGTGTGAAAGGGATCATTTCTCTATCGATTATATACCTACAATAACTGTATCCATTTGACAATCACTATGTGTACCATTAAAGAGAACCACTGTCATTGAAGGACATCAAATAGTTTGGTTGTGACATAACTACTTACATAATAAATAAAAGTTAGTAGTTCTAGTAATATCACAAAACATTGTATAGATCGTAATTACTATGTTATATGTTTTCAAACCAATTTACTTACACATGTTACCTCCAAACGAATGAGCACTTGCATTAGGATCATCACATTCCAGCGTACTACCATCCAGTCCATTCTTTTGATTATGTTGTCGTAACTCTGCGATTAATTCTTTAAGCGATTCATTGTTACTACGTTCAGTTATTAGTTGATCCTCAAGAGTGCCAGCTCGTGAAGCCTCCTGTTGACTGAATGCTTTCCATTTATCTCTTTCTACCTTGAGTTCGTCTACCTGCAAATTTCACATACGTTTACTAACCCAATTTAATCAATTATATAAAAATGCTTGACAATTTAAGCATGATCAAAACTTACTTTAGCTTTATAAATATTCCGTTCGTGTATGGCATCATCCATGTTAGTTTGTGCATCCACGAGGTTTTGTTCTGTTTCTTCTAACTGTCTGACAATCTTCATCATATTTTGATGACTGGCAGAATCCTCACCGCATGGCTCAGCATCTTGACCGCAACAACTTGATATCTTCGCTTTCAAAGATACAATCTCAGACTTGTACTGTTCTTTGTCTTTTGCTGGAATTTTTAATGAATATAAAAAATAAATTATAATACAAATTAATAATGGCCTGTTAAAAAAATTAATGTAATAAACATACATAACTTCTGCAATTTAGAATTAGTTCGTGTTAATTCATCCTGTAAGAAATTTTTATCAAAACGCTCAGCATCGAGGGCTGCTTGTAATTTCCGAACATCACCATGTAAAGATCGAAGTGCTGGTGGAGTCTCTGATATGGTCACTTGAGGTTCAGCTGCAGTTGCAGTGTCTTGACCGCAGGCTTCTATAATGCAAATTAAACATTAGTCTCCGATGATGTTTAATCAAAACTTTAAAATATTCTACTTACCAATGATAGCAGCTTCAACTTTTTTATAAGTTAAGATAGGACTCTTCAAATTCAGAAGTGTTTTATTAAATTTTGTTATCATCTCCTGATCTTCCAGTTTGAGCATCTTACACATAGCACGCTTCATGTTCATGTCTTTATCATTTATACAAACAAAGTATAACACAACTGATGCAGCTATGTACAAATCGTTTTCCATGTCACTCTTAAAAGTAATATCTGGACATTTTTCAGAGATAAACTCCTGGAGAACATTATTCTCTGATGTAGATGGACTTACATATAAAACAGGTTCACGCAAACGTTTAATTATACTAGCTAAAGTGTCAATATTTACATCTACGGTATCGTCAAAATAACAATTTATCTGAAACAAAGAAAACAGTTGTCATTCGTTACAAAGAAACTTGGTAAAACTTTTAGACAATTTATCTAAAGCAACTAAAACAAACTAAAGTATATTAATGGAATAAATAGCCTTTATTTGTTCCTTATAATGTTTAGATTGCAATGGTAACATTCGTTTTGTTATGTCTAACTAGAATAATGATAAATATGTCAACCAAACTGTTCACTTACCCAATTTTTTATAATGAGTTTCCAGCTGTTAATCGACATCTTAATTAAATAAGACGCACACACAATTTAAAATAGTATAATTCTAAAAAAGACATACAAATAAAACCATCATATAACCTCACAAACAAATCTTAAAAACTTTAACCGTTACCCGCCGGCTGTTGTTGACAGTTAAAATAAATATTTGAAAATTTTATCTATGGACTCTCCGCCGAGAAGGATTGCCAAAGAAAAAATGACAAACTATTAAAAGACAAAGTTTTACTTTATAAAATTATAATTTAAAACTAAAGACCAGGCTTTGCGTATTTATAATATTATTAAATGATTAAAAAAATAACCAAAGGCTTGGCTCTACATATTGAATCACTTTACTTAAACATGAAACAATGACAAAATCTTGCTGTATTGGCTCGATCCCTTTGCCTTAAAATGGAAGACAATAACAAGATATAAATAGATAATTGAATTGTCAATATAGAAATGACATTTTTTAATTCGGTAAACAGTTGCTTTCGAGAGCTTTAATTTAATTAAGCAGTGAATATGTCTGCTACGAGAGCGGCAGGTCTTGTTATATTTAGAAATGTAAATCAATCTATACAATTTTTACTATTACAAACCTCTTACGGCAAGCATCATTGGACACCACCAAAAGGTATTCAAACTTAATTTTTGTATAGTTATTTATTTTTATTTGGTATTTATATTATATTTATTAACAGGACATGTAGACCCAGGAGAATCTGATTGGGTTGCAGCTCTAAGAGAAACTAAGGAGGAAGCCGGAATTATGGAAAATGATTTAGAGGTATATTTCTACATAGTACAAATTATCTTATTTGAAATGTACCTAAATAAATAATTTATTTTTCAGATATATCAAAACACAAACAAAACCTTGAATTACAATGTTAATGGAAAACCTAAGGTTGTAGTGTATTGGCTAGCTAAGATAAGGAACCCTGAACAAAGAGTTGTATTATCACATGAACACCAAGGTTTCGAATGGCTTCCTTTAGAGAAGGCTCAAGAAGTTTCTGGATTTAATGATATGAAGGAGCTCCTAAAAGAATTCCATGAAAAGGCTGTGAAATTATAAATTATCTATTATTTTATTTCTTTTAAGTGTATTAAAGTGTGTTTTTTGCTAATTTATTGTTAAAACATGTACTTTGGTGCCTTTATTATAATTATACAAAAATTTACGTAGTAAAATGTAATGTTTTATACATATGTTTAATTTGGATTTTAACCTTTCCCTATTGATATCAGAAAAGATGGTATAAATTTATTTATTAATCATTCAATGAAATTATCTGATTTTATCATATGAAAAATGATAAAAATTTGCTAAAATAAAGTAGCCAAGAGTTTTTGTTACAGACAAATAACTAATATAATGTCGCCGATGTTAACAAAACAGCCATTCGATTATATCACTATAGGTATACGAAATACCATAATATGAAATATATTTCACCCATAGATAATGTGTAATAATAATAAACAAATTATTTTCGCGTATACCTAATTGATGTATAACAAAATTTCAATAAAATTTTAACTTTGCTACATATAAAGCCAAAGTTTAAACGAATATAGAACATGTCTCATTGTAATGCCACGTCTCCTGCTCCTATGTTTTCCAAACATTAGACAAAAACATCAAACATTGGGGCGTGGCCTACACAATGTTTTTGTTTTCCGTCGACCACGGAAAAAAAAAAACATTGTCTATGAATACAAAAATGTATACGGCCACGCCCCAATGTTTCGATGTTTTTGTCTAATGTTTGGAAAACATAGGAGCAGGAGACGCGGCATAACATTAGCGCGCTTCATTCCAATATGTCACTTACACGCTCTATTAGCAACACTCGGATAACCGCGGCGATAATTCACTACTTACTACAATATTTAAAATATTTCATTATATGACTGCCACCTTCTTATTTGGTAATTAGTTACAATAACATAATGTAAATTGGCATATAATATTATTTTTCATATGCTATCAATGAAATTTTAATCCTACAAAAAACATCATTGTTTATTGGTTGTCTTTGGTCAGTAGTCACTGTCATCTGGCGGTTCGTGTTCGTGGCTCCGCGTTATCGTTATTATTATTTATTTATTATTGAAAATGAGGTGCTTTATGTTATAAAAAGATATGGAAATCTCAAAAGAAAGTAATGAGATCGTTCCTCAACCTTCGACATCTACTGATACTACCGTAACACTGAAAAGACTTAAAAGAAAGCGGAAACGGTACGTTATAGATAGTTTGTTTTTCGTCTAAATTAATAATTACATGTTTTCTTACTTTGTATATCATGACTTAAGACTTCATTTATTTCATACTCATGTCTTTTTCGAGGTAGACAAAGACCATTAGGTACCAGCAGCCTTTCTATACGTACCATTAAAACTTCGTAGTTATTATCTTGAATTAAATTATTAATGAGTAACACATGTCTTCTACTGAGATTATGGGGACGCCAGTTATCCTTCTATTATACCACATTCATTACTCTTCTTGACGAAATAAAAATATCAAAATTGTTTTTGTAGTAAATGATATTTACTTTTCCAGCATTGAAAGTAATTCGGACAGCAGTGAAGATGAGCCAATACTCCCTGACAACTACATGGAGGTGGAAAAAAATGTGCATGCGGCTGCTGTTAAGAACAACTTAAGTGAAAAAAGTGTGAAACACATTATAAAAGTAAGCATTTTCCATTGTTGGGGCCTTAGTTGTTTTTTTTTTTTATCTACAAAAAATCCACTAAATAACTTAGCTAGTTTTATAACTCCCATTGTTGAGGTGCTTTAGCAGAACTATGTTTGTTTTATATCTGGTGTCATCCTTTTACTGGTACCCATAGTATGCATTAGTTTGGGTTAGTTTTATTTGTATATGTATTGTATTTGTTCTAATTTTGTTATAGAAAGTTGTTACTAATGATCATGTGCTGGCACTTGTACAATTGCGGGAAGAAGAGGAAGGTTCGGAAGCAGAAGATGTGACTAATAGACCTAAACTTACTCGATCCAAGGCTAAGTAAGTAGTAAAATAATAGAATTAAACAAATAATTATAGTACTTACAAACATTGTGTAGGTCAATGGTTCTCAAAGTTGACTGGGCTCCGATCTATCTAACAAAAATTTCCAAAATAGAGGTATATTGGTAATGCTCAGACTCCCTAGTAGCAAGTTGCATAACTACTTAAAGTTTTATTTATCTTATATGGAATTTAAAAAAAAATCAAATACAAGCATTACCAATATGAATGACTGATACATTTTACTCAATATTTGTTTGTACTTGTACCCATAGTCTGGAAATTTCTGGTTTAGGAACCTAATTGTGTAAAATGAATGTATGTGTATGCTCTATGAAGACAATAATAGTAATCAATTTGAGTCAGTAGGTAACTAGGTAGGTAGCATTTGTTTCATTCATAAATATTTACCAAAGTAACCCATATAATTCTTTCTTAGGGAACTAATGAAGTGTTCACCAAAATCAGCACCGTGGAATATAGAATTAACACCAATAAAGCATATACCAGTGAAGACTCGTCCAGAAGTGACAGCACTCATTGATCAAGATTTACCTGATGAATCTGATGAGGAATATGAACCAACGCCAGACGATGTTGTAGTATGTAGTGGTATCTTATTTCTTACATGATGGGTCATGAGTTCACTAGCTAATTGGAATAAATATTTATCACTTTATTTGAAAAAGCAGATATGTATGAAACTACAATAATTTTAACAAAAACAATTACCATATAAGCTATTTTCAATTAGGACAAAATGGTCCAAAGGAATTTTAGTTTTTAAAATTCATGCAGAAATTTATAAATTTTGTTACCAGCTGTATTGTTTTGTATTTTAAAGTAAGGCCATGTTAATTTTTTTAAAAATGATTCAGTTCTAGAAGAATATGTTCTTATTTTGATGTCCACAGTACAAAATATCCTAGTTTGTAGACAGGTTATATATTTACTTGTTAATGACATATGTGGTAAATTTAAAATTAATGTGAATTATATTATTTTCTTAGAGTGACGATGACCATACAATAGAATCATCTAGCGATATTGACTCACAACCACGGACGCCAGTGACTCCGCGCTCTGTCACTAAGAAGAGCACACCAGTTGTCAAAGATGGCCCTTTTAAAGTGCCTCAGGTTAGTATACCAATACACTTAAAGTAATTTTTCCAAATAGCAATCACTTCTGCTCGTTGACTATACTCCAGCTTAGTATACCATATATATGTAACATTTGGGTTAAACATAAAAGCCAGTTATACATTTAAGAGTAAAATTTATTGATAAAGTCAGTCAATAAAAAATAGTCATAATCAGTCAGAAATTTAAAAGTGCTTACTTGATCTACTTCTAGTTTTATAAATATTTAATTAATTCATTTGTTTCTATTCTCTTATGAAGAGTTTGTCTTCTTCTTATCCTTCTGCCATGCATAGTGGTCATAATATACACGTATGGTATTGCAATGACCAGGTAACTTTAGTTTCCTTTCACTCACATCACACTATGTTCTAACTTAAAAATTAATCTTCGGGTAATGAATTAGTGTAGTGTGTGAGCTCGTGAGGTGGGGCTACTTCGGAATTTTGTAGTAATTTCAGCTCAATATTAGCAAATAATTTAGCTAGTCTAAGTTTCAGTGATACTTGTTCTCTAATAGGTAAGTTTTTGAATGTGCACGCATAGCTTGCAAATAAATGGTCAACTTCATCATAATCCTTTATCTTCTTTGGGAAATACATTTCGTTCTCTTCTTGAAAAAGTTTCCTTTTATTATTTTTTTCTAATTGAGATTCTTCTTGTGTTTCTTCTGTACTGATTGAGCATAGCGGTTCAAGCTTTACTTGCGCAGTAAAAGGAGAAGATGGCGATGACATTGATGATCGATTCCCAGGTGTGTGATCAGAATATGCCTGTGAATGGTCAGAGTCCAATGAAGGTGATGGTGTACGTTGGACATCTAAAGAGACCCGTGCTTCTAATGCACTATCCAAGAATGTTAATTGTGAACTCCACATATATTGATATCTTTTCCTGCTGCTTCCAGTGTTCGTCCTCATATGCTTTTTGTATTTTGTGTACCCATCTCTTAAGACTCGCCATTTGTTCTTTATTGTTTCACCTTCAAAGATAAAGTTAAATTAGTTTAGTTTGCTTACTACTCAATGCAAACCACTCGTGCCGCTAACGCTGCTGCGCATGGCACGCGTGTCGCGCGTGACGCACATTACACGCATGTCACACCGCAGTTAGTAAACGAAAGTTCATAGAAAGCTACATGATTAGAAACCGTGCCAATGAACAGTGGACTCGCAGTCGGACGCACTGTCTTGCCGCTGTTATGATACACGGCGAAATTGTTTATCATAATATTATACACATTACCGCAAAAAAAATATATTAAACAATTACTATATAAAGTTACTCACTTGTTTGGTCGAATTCTTTCGCTATCGACTCCCAAACAGCAGCTCTTAAGGCAAAATTTTTATAATTCTTGTGATTTATATCGTAAAGCATTGCGTTGCTTTTAACCAATTGTATTAAACGTAGATTATCTATAGACATTATAAAGATGCAAGAATACAAAGTCACACGAGCCCCGTCCGACTGCGACGTTCACGCACTCCCGCACTTGCGTGAACACTGGCCAAAGATTACAGCATATCATATAGATTGGTAACTTAGTTGCGTTTTGGTCCGCCACTGCGCCTACCTTTCTCGGACGAAATTAATTTCTTATTCACCATAGACAACACTGCATTTGCAGGTAGCCCGTTTAGCTTTCTGCAACTGTTTTTAAATTGGTGTACAGTAACAGTTATGTTGTTCCGTGCACTGCGCTCTGGCTTATTTACATTTTAAAAATACTAATTAATCAAGTCTATTATATTATTGATATATTAAAATCAAATCACCAATAAATATAATATACAGTGGAACATCTAAATATCAAGTACCTTGTGGTTTATTACCGCATTTATTTTTATTGATTTTAATCTCATGTTTCGAAAAAAATAATATTTTATATGCTTTTATTTTTACAGTGTACATGTACATAATTACAAAACAGTTGCAGACTGGACTGTAAATTAACGACCGCAACTTCTTTTATTGTGTTCTAATTCTTACATGTGATATCAGTTATTCATAATTTCGGCATGAAGACTTCTCAGTCTACACTAGTATTACTACCCTAAATTAGCTACAGAGGCCAAAGCGAACTTACTTACACTGACCGAGTTCACCATCTGTGCCCTATGTATTATTGTAATCTTTGACACTAAACGGACGGTAACACCCAGCCCCGCATGCACGGCCGCGTTCTGTCTGCCTCACGCAGTCACGCTATAGCCCTATTTTAAATTCTGAATTCTGACAGCTGTCATTTTTCATCGCCAGTCGTCACAAACATTTTTTGAATAACAAATTGTATGTTCAAAGTCTAATGTATGAGTTTTATTACCATAGCAGAAACCGTCAACTTAAACTATAAATTGAATTGATTATTTTTTGTTATTGAATAAATGAATTGGTTTATACTGTTTAGTTAAAATTGACGGTTTTAGTTATAGTAAATAAGGAATTCTAACTTCAGGCTCAGCTAATACGATAACTCAGCAAAGCATAATTCAATTAAACGAGAGGTAATTCAAATTGAGGAGTTTAAAGAACGGTAAATAGCTCTCGTGTGATGTTTACATTTCTTTAATAAAATGTTTAGAATATCTGTAATATTACCATTGCAAGTTCATAACATTGAGCTCGCCTATGTTTTTATAACAATCGTTTTGACTTATTCGTTTTGTCTGTATTTAGATAATAAATGCAATTATTTGAAGGCTGTCTACTTTCTTTTACATTGAATAGGATTTTAAAATACTTCTAAGACGATCAAATATGACATATTTTTGAACGCTTTCAGTTTCACATATACCGCCGTTGCGCACGTCGATACAGCAAACGGACGTCACACGCTCCTGGAAAGCGTGCGTGCCGTGCGTTAGGGTGTACCATGCCTATACAATTGCTGTTATAATTATAATCATTGGAAGCCTCTGTTATGACTCACTGTTAGTTATTGTAATTATGTACTTGTAGGTTTTCTGAATGATACACTACGTACACTATAATTATCTCTATAAAATAAAACAAAATCCAATTTATTATGCGTTAAAAATACGAAGCAATTATATACTTAAGTTAATTTTATAAAAAAAGTAATTTTAGTAATTTGGTTAACTATGAGGAGGCGGTCTTAAGATGTCATTATAGTTTTACTTCCAATTTCACCCATCTATATTTCTATACTAATATTATAAAGAGGAAAGATTTGTATTTTTGTATGTTTGTAACGAATTGGTTCAAAAACTACTGGACCGATTTCAAAAATTCTTTCACCATTTGAATGCTACATTATCACTGATCAATATAGGCCAGCCATTCTCAAAGTGTGTTCCGTGGAACCCTAGGGCTAAAGTACTGCAAAAAATACCTACCAAAGGGAGATTATAAGGTTACATCTAAATATTCCAACTAAATATTACGTAATATTACATTGCAATATGATTATTCATAAATACATATAAATCAGATTTTTATAATTATATTAAGGGAATTTTCCTTCGTTAAAAATATAGGCTATATAAATTACAGGAAAAAAATAAGGATTCTTACTACTTACTGCAATAATGTAACTCAAGGTTGCCAAAAGTTACCATAAAATGTCTGTCATAGCTTTTTCTAAAATTCTAAATGTTTAAAAAATAAATATCCAAGGCCAAGCCGGGACGGGCCGCTAGTGTTATGATATATATAGATTTGATTCTAATAATTGCGCTATACATTAACATAATAAAAACATAGGCGATTTTTTTTATAAGATTGATCCAGTTTGATTCGAATTCGGTTAAGATAAAGGACTTATATTTAAACGCAGTTTTACTCAATTATTAAAATGTATTAATTGAAACTGACTGAATTTCGCTTACTCTCGTACTTTGGGATTTCTATTCACTGAGCAATTGGAAAAATCAAATTATATAACCTATTATTAGCTTATAAAATGTGTGTCTTACATTGATTTCTAGGACGTAAATCTGTCAGTATGTCGGCGTCTGGACTTAGAAGAGGAAGCTGCGACCATAGCACTCAGAACACGCTCAAAGTTATGTCTCTCCGAAACACCCATAGAACACATAGAGAGCTCGTTCGTGCCACCAGACGAGCTCCCGCAATGCGAAATGGACAGTTTGTGGAATCAGTTTCTCTCAGATTTGGATAATCCAGCATTGAACCATAGGAATGAGGAAGATGATGATGATCCGGAATATAATGCCGCTAATGACCCTGATGCGCGTGAGTTTGTTGCTTTTATATTGTTACTTAAGAAGCCGAAATTGATGTATTATATATATTATATAATTATAATTAATATTAATATAGGTGTAATTATTATTCTATTTTTAAAAAAATACTAAAGAGTGGTAGGCAGACTGATGATGGCATTAGCCCAATATGCCGTCTTGGGGAAGTACCACCACTTTCAAGCGGAGCACCCGTGAAGTGACCTAGTCGCGTTTCGGGATCAGCTTGGCAACAGCCGGGATAACGAGAGGAGTGTGCCTTGTTAATTTGGACAGAGCACATTCGTCTCCTCAAGCTGGCATAGTGGGGTCGACTGTTGCGCGCGGACCTCTGTCTGTGGTAACAGTTGTCTATGCTGGGCTACCAATAATAAAAAAAATACTTGTCCTTATAGACGCGTAATATTAGGAAATTAAATAATGGCGCCTGCTTAAATAATACATATGCTGGGTGTATTATAATTTATTTTATTTTTAAATTATTTATTTATTCATTTATAAACTTAGCCTATTACAATAATATAATATTTAAAATAGCTTTATATAATATATTGTGATATTAATTTGTAAAATAAAAAAGAAATCTCCCAAAATGGAAGTCATCCAACGTTAACCAAAGGGGACAGACAGTATTTTTTAAAGAGATATATCCGGCATATATGTATAAATATGGTTAACTAATATATACTAGTGAAAACTAATTACAATTGACCAAAGACAACTACTGTTCAAGGCATAGACTAGGCTCAATATTTTAAATCTCTTTAAAAAACAACTCCATACATTATGATACCCTTTATATTACAGATGACGAAGATGAAGAAGCATTAGAGAATAGCATTATAAAAATATCAAAGAAGGAATTAAACGATTTGGTTACGGAAATTTTCCATATCATGCCCGAAGGTGCTTTGGAACAGTTAGCTGAGAAGAATATTAACAATGGCGAAGTGATCAGTAACTTGGATAGTAAAAAAGGCCTATTGGTTGATGAAACGCCGGGGTTACAGAACTACGATAACAGTGGTGTGTTGAAACCTGTTTCTATATTGAAGAGTGAAATGGTATCTGACAATGAGGGGTATAGTTATGCCATGGTTCAGAACGCTGGTACTGATAATGGGAATGTTTCCCAAAGTTTGTGAGTATTTCGTAAAAAAAAACCTCAATTTGAGTTCATTTGTCTTCATCTCTGTTTGCTAGATTTTAGCTTGTGTAAAAAATTTTACCCTGATTCAATTCTTGAGAGCTTGTAGTGGATGGGGTTAGCTTGTGACTAATATTCGTTTTTCTATTGCTTTTCGGTCCTATTAACATGGTAATCGTAATTTTACAGGAGAGCGATTTGAAGTTGTTGTTGTGTAGTTTGTTTGTGTACATTCTTCGTTGTTGTCTCACAAGATATTTCAGCAAAAAAACGAAAATTGCCAAAATATTAGTTCCAACAATGTCAATAGGACCTGGCAATATAGTTTAAAATGTTTACTTTCTTTTCAGGTCGCAAACACCTAACACCCCACAAATCAATGCTTGTGAAGAGGAACGCAACAATAGAGGTACACTCTCGACAAAGCTTAAAGTGCCACCAATACTGCAGGATGCGGTTGAAAAGTTGTCACAATCTCAAAACGTTGAAATGACTGTACCACCTACTGATGGTGTGGTGGTATGTTTTTTGTTATGGTTAGATGCTATTAGATACAAACAACAATCTTCAAATGGATACAGATTGTACTTTGGACTGGAAGAAACAATCATTAGAAAGGGATAGCTATATTCTTATCGTGTCGTCTGAGGCATGTGTGAAATGCTAGTGTGAAAGAGATGCAGATATCTCCTTCCATTTTTATTTTTAAAAAATACAGGGAAGGTTTTGTGCTATTTTTATAGGTTGCTATACTATGTATCTTAGCATTTTGATAAGTTTTGAAGAATTGTATGCGTGGCTTCTGTGTCACTCAAAGACGTGATTTCACATTTCGCAGATGCTGCCGGAGCAAGTGCAAATATTGCAGCAACAGTTGCGTCAGCATGTGCAAGTGGCCGCATGCAATTTCTTGCAACTTTTCATACACCCAATACATTGGAGTTACGCGCCTAACTATAAACAGTATTTGGTGAGTTCATTGTTTTACATAAAGAATTTTTACATTCCCTCTGATATAGGCATTACATATAAAACGAGCACTTAAAACAAATACATATATAGGCTATGTAATAAATAAACATGTTCGATTTGACTCGGAACTTAACTTCATATTGACCTTTTTTTTTGTTGTACGCCGGCGTCTCGTAGCGTAAATCGAAGTTTACCTGTAGTGCTTTTTTAATAAAATTCTATTTATAACATATTAATGCATTTTTCGTTTCGACCGGAAATCGAACCTGAGGATTCTGCATAATAGTTGACTTCTTCTTGTGTATTAATTATATTGTTTTGTAACTATTATTGAATAAACGACGTAATTTCTCTTATTTTTAAAACGATTTCTAATAAACGATTTTCATTTCATTTAAATAAATTTATTTGAAACGGTATACCTTCTCTCCTGTGGTTTCTATTTTTATTAATAGTCATCCATCCTACATTATTAGGGAATCAAACAATAAAACATATTTATAGATGTATGGATGGAAACAAATATTTGTTGATACTTTTATCAATTCAAATAACAAAATCCTCTATTACACAGAAATGGTACATACACATCTACATGTTCTAGGACTCCCCTAGTCTTAAGCCTGTATGAAAACGCGGCATATTTAAAATATACATGACTTGTTCTGTTTAGGAGACTCTATACAGCACGTCGACAAATAATCCGAATTCAGTTGTCAATGTATGCAACTTGAGGCCGGCCGTTGAATTAATACGCACGTGGGAGAAGACCGTCGGCGACAAGACACCGGAGAACGAGGCTATGTTGGCGTAAGTTCTTCGAAAAAATCATCCTACTGAAAAAAAAATGGGATTCCTTTTTGAGCAATCAAGAAGCACTATAAATTATTTTCTTTTCACTTTTGAAATACTTCTAAAACTGTTAGTTGTGTTGTATCTAATCTAAATAAGTTCTTTCCTCTTATCTATCCTGTTTTATAATAGCCTATCATACGACCATACTCTGGCTGATGTTAAGTCCGACAGATGTCTGCTTACAACAGTCGTTGCCACTATGCCGGCCCAAGGAAACTACATTTTACTCGGTTACTTCCAATCTGATCCATCAGAATTTGTATTAAATTTTTAATCTTGTTTCATTTGTTTTAGGCATATCGAAAATGAGACCATAAAATAGTAAGTTGTTTTTTGAATATTATTTTTGTGTTAAAGACAAAAGACAAGTTAGAAAACTGAGTTTGAGTTTGTCTCTGGAGGTTTTGACTCATGAATCAACTTCAATGATAATGCTCAAGTGCAGTTTTTGTTTTATTACCTGAATATAACAACATACAACATAGAGGTTATCTTTAAATTGTTCCAAAAACTGCCTTCAAAATTCCCGAACATTGTCTTTAATTAAAATTTATTATTTATAATTCCGCTTTACATTAAAATTTTCTAAACACAATCTTGTCAATCAATCTCTAGTCGTTTACATTTAAAAATTACGCGCTAATATAAGATGTTTATATAATATTATTTTGATATAGTTTTTTTATGTAAGGAAGCATTGACATCTTTGTCTGGATACCCTGGACATCCCCATTGCTGCGCTCCTGTTAATTAGTATAAATATAGCCGGAGTGTTGGCTAGATTGAATATTGTAATTTAATTATACGTTCAATGTACAATGAATACGCTACCAATGCTTGAATTAGGTGTCGGTAATTGTTTTATTTATATTATTATTATTACAGCCGCCGCCGTCACAACAACAATGGCTTATATGTGGGCGAATTCCATGAGATGTTTCAACAGGTCGTTGCTAACAGTTCAGTGTTCCTCTATCCGTATTTATTGCCTGTGATGCCTTACAAGCCCGAGAAGGCTAGGAGAATACACTACTGTCAGGCTGAAGATGAGTAAGTAAAGCGCGGCTGCACGTGTAATACTAGCACTGTTACTTCTTTAACAATTGGTTATCTGAAAGTAATTGCTTTCAGTCATAAGTTCGCCAATTGCTCTAAGTTTGTTTTTTGAAGGATTACGGACGAAAGGAATTATATATTTGTGTATTTCGTACGTGATTTTTGATTTGGTTTATGTTTTACTAGCTTTTACCCGCGGCTTCGCTCGCATTTAAGTCATTAAATAAGTAACTGAACTGATATACTGAATAAGTGACTGAAACTGAAACTATAGTCAGTTGGAAACTATAGTAAAAATTTTTTTTTTTTTAATAAAAAGTATCCTATGTTACTTCTAGTACCTCCAAAAATATGTGTACAAAGTTTCATGATGGTCGGTTAAGTAGTTGTTGCGTGAAAACGTAACAAACAAACTCACATTCGCATTTATAATATTAGTAGGGATTTACTTTGTTTAAAAAAATGTGATTTAGTTTTGGATTGTAATTAAGTTATAGGTGCCACGTGTCAGGCGTTGCCTCATTTGGGATTATTGGATGTAAATCTTTCTATATACATATCTTCATCTATATTAGTAACATTATTATTATTACTTCTATACTAGGAGGAAGTAGTTTGATAATGTAGTCTGACTTGATCGATTATAGAGTATGATGTAATTGTAATAATATAAAAGACTATAAATTTATTAAGTGATTAAAATAAACGCAATAATAGTAAGCCGCATAAAGTATTTTAAATTGGTTATTATTTAATTAATGTTGAGTCTCATTATGAATAATATTATAACAGCCCTTGTTTCCTTCTAGGCTCATAGCATTGGGGATGTCAGAATTTTGGGACTACATAGAGGAGAATCCCGATATCTATCCACCGCCGGCGAAGTCCACAACAAAATCGCTCTGGAGTCTCGCTTACGTTATTGAGTTGGTGGCCAAATACATGTTTCCGTGGTTAGCGCAGCGTGCTCTCAATAATCATATACATCACATAAGAAAAATGAAGGACCCACACAATCCTATTAATGTGAGTTTATTTTTTTAATTATCTTAAAACAAAAGGTGAGTTGTATGAAAGAGAAGTAGTAGGGTAGGTGCAAAAAATATTAAAATTATAAGAAAATTAACATATTTACTCATACATATAATATGAATAATTATTCCGAATAATAAAATAAATAAATAAAAAAGAGTACATTTGTTTTTAATTATTTAATTGTTTTCTCCAAAATGGGATTTAATTTTGGTTTATTTGTTTAGTTAGACATTGCCTAGTATGGGATCATTGGATACAAATATTTTTGTGTATCTTTGACTATATTAATAAATTCATTATTTATTTGAATTAAACCTATCGATGTGCATTCGACTTATAAAACCGGCATAGCGGAAGTGACTGTTGCATGCAGACATTTGTGGTAGCAAGCTTGATATCACGGTCGGTCAATGTCAGACTAGTGTTGAATAGATATAAGTAAATCTATATTTCTATACTAATATTATAAAAAAGAGATTTGTATGTTTGTTACGTATTGGCTCAAAAACTATACTGGACCGATTTCAAAAATTTTTTCACCATTATAATTGATCAATGTAGACTATGTAAATTACAGGAAAAATAATAAGGATCCTTACTAAAACTACAATTAAATGAATAAATAATGAAATAGGAAACATCATTAAACTTCATAGTACTTTATATCTTCATTACTACGCGAATGAAATCGGAGGCAAATAGCTAGTAATAAATAAAACGCTTTAGTGAAGTAGACATTTGTTACAGGTCTATAATAGTATGTTGTATTTCAGAGATTCCTTCATAAGCGTGAAATTGTGCCTGTGAAACATAAGTTGATGTCTTTTAATCCTAATATAAATCTATACGAGCAGCCTGTGCATGAGATGCCTTTCATATGGGTTAAATATATTGGCAAAAATAGCAAACGAGCTAAGGTAAGTGGTGTCAATCCATAATATAACATCTGATTTTAACACCAGATTCAACATTATAATAAATAGTCAATGTGAATACGGTGTAAACTCTCTATAGCGACGCTTAAGAGACTGCGCTTTTTAGAGCGTTATTGAGAGTTGTCGTTAAATGGAAGAAATATCGATTTTAATATTGTTTATAAACTTGCTATCGCTTAGAAACTACTATTTATTGCTTAACAATGACTTGTTATTTAGAGTGGGTGTGATGTTACATAGAATGTAATAATAACAACTAAGCTTAGGATAGTAGATCAGGAAGTATATAGTAGGGTGCAAAAAGGAAAAACAAAATAAAATAAAATTACATATATTACTGTATTGTACAAGCCAAACAAACAGTCTAGCAATTTCGATGTTTTAAGGAGTTTGTTGTAAATCGAGTGGCGTTAAATGGAGTTTATACTGTACTATCCCTGTTCGTGTATTAAAAAAAATTAAAATAGTATATATTTTTAGGAATACATCTCAAAACGTTCGAGAGTGGCTGGTAGAAGGCCAGAAGGGGTTGAAGTGAAAATAGGTGAACGCGCGATCGCACCCAAGAAGGATCCTTTACCAATACACTTCACAAAGACTATAAACGTGAGTCGTACCCCACAAAGACAAACGCAGACCAGACGAGAACCGCAATCGATTGTTATGACAATGAACACTGTGCAAAATACGACCTCAACAAGTGACGTCATTACGCAACCTGCTGCGGTGGTTGAGTCAAGAATACCATCTTTGTATTCTTTAGTACAAACGTCAACTGGAGCTTTTTTAATGCCTCTACAAATGGTAACAGACACACCAGAGAAGGAAATTTTTGAAATTACAAACCAACCTACAACGAAAACGTTTGTTCCAAAAACTATTCAGCTACATAAGAATAATGCTTACAATAAATGTTTATTAACAGAACATTGTTCTTGTTGCAAATTAATTCGAAATATAATTAGAAAAAAACAGACCGTTATAACTGATTATTTTAGATTTAAAAATAAAAAATCCGATTCGGCATGCCCGTGTAGGAGAAAGACGTTGCCATTAATTACGAATAAATTGAGAATACTGTTGGATAGTTTTAGGAATAAATCTTTTAGCTTTTGGAAGGAATTGTATTCAAAAGTTAGTGGTCTGAAATGGCATCAAGTTCTCGATAGTGATTTGGTAAGTATATGTTTTATATGCAGAGCTATTCAGATGAACGTTTGGAACTAATAAATGTGATATTACGGAATATTAACTGACTTGTACAAGACTTAAGAAGTGTCCCGTGTCCATGGGCGTAGCCACGGTGGGGTCTGGCCTGTAAGGTACCTAATCAAACCTAAAAAAATTATCTAGATACTAACTACAATACTTAATATACGTAAGAAAGTCCACACTCGACAGTCGTCAGTCGACGAAAAAAAATTAACCGGGATAAGACCGCGGGTATAGTTTGCTAGTTACATATTATTTTAGACTGCTGCCCCACCTTGAGCCCATGGCTGGCTACGCCCATGCCCGGGGCATAACGTAAACCATGGACATCCAAAGTCGGTAGTGTTGTGTGAATGAGCAAATTGAAACAGCTGTCAGAATAACAATTATATAAAATCACATTTGAATATTTGTTTTTAGGAGTTCAATAACTTCTTACGCTCACATAAAGATGATAATAAATATGTAGACGATTCCAGTTATTTACAAGATTTAGGTAAGTTTATTTCTTATGATATTTTCTATAATTCCTCTGTTGTTAGAACAGTTAAATTATATAATTAGAATAATATTTTCTCGGTCTATTATCCTTGGTTGTAGCTTAGTTTTCTCAAGTCAGCAGAATAATAACATGTACTTATATTAGAAGTGTAAAATGTGTATTTTTTTCAGTGTATGTAACAAATTTTCAATTAAGAATGTGGATGCGTATCTCCATTGCCAAAAGTCCGTATTTAAAGAAACGTGTGCACACAGCATTGAGCTCGCATGACATGGAAGGAAGCCCAACGGTGTTGGCGCAAAAACTTGAACGTTTGTTTGGAGACGAACTAGCCGATTTCTTTCCTGAATTTCTCGTGTTTCTAACAGAGGCGCAAGTCGAGAAGCTGGATAGATATAAAGATTATTTTATACAGAATAATTTGGAAGACTTCATGAATAAAATTCAGGTATTTTTTTAAATTGTAAATTTAGACTTAACTTTTCCAATTTGATAGAATTTTGAAGCAACTTACTTGGTGAATGGAAAATATAACTATGAAAAAATACGGGTGTTTGAAAAAAAGTTGATTTTATACAACGCCCTTGAGTTCTCATAACATATTCCTTTCTCAGTTTTGCTTACTTATTAGTACTATAACCTTAGTTTGTTGAGTTACTGACATGTGCAATGAATGCATAATGATGGGTAAGACTCATCAAAAAATGAACTTCTGATTGCAAAAAATTTAATGAAATCTGTTTTCTTTCTAGGAAGAGGTAAAAGATAATACAGAAAGAAAACATATAATAATGCGTGTGAGTCAAGTGTTGTCATTGAAATTGATTGGCCCTTGCTATATTTGCAGTGAGGTTCTGCCATGTTTGAGTAAATACCCCAAGTTAGCTGAATATTTCTTTTCTTTATTTCCGCACAGACATGCAGATTGGTAAGTTCTTTTTTCACGTGTTTAAATAATTTAGGTTAGCATCATCTGTTATGTGGAGGTTTTAGGTTCAATTGCCAATCGAAACAAATGCCAAAGGTAGTGATTATGTATGAGTTTAAAACAATGCTCAAGTATAGACAAACATTTTAAAACTGACCTATGTAAAACTGGTGGTTTTAGTAACATAAATTTCAGGGAAAGCCCAAAATCAACATCTAATCTTGTATCTACGGAACATCAAAAAGAACAAGTGAATACAGAAGACCATACTAGCGAGAGTGATAAAGATGCCGATAGTGAGACCAGCGAAGACCAGTCCAGTAATGAAGCAACAGATTTAGTTTCTGCTAAAATCGAACCGATGGAAGTAGGAGAGCAGATTACTGAATATGTTATAATTGAAGGTAACGTCTTTATAATTTATATATATTGGATTTGGATAACTGTTTTTAATTCTAAATTTCATGAATAAAGTGAATTCGCTTGCATGGAGAAGTAATTTTCACTATTCTTCTTTGTTTTCGTACTATTTCAGAATTGAGTAAAGATCAAACTGTAATAACTGAATTAAAAGAGATGCCTACTGAGAAAGCGAGTAATGAAAACAAATCAAAAGAGCTGGCTACTCAACAAACGATTAATGAAACTGAATCAAGAGGACCGTCTACTGAAACATACATTTCAGATCGAAAAGATTTTTCTGAGATTTTTATTAGAGAAGTCCGAGCTGATATAAAACAAGAGTATATAAGTCATCCTAACTATGAGCTTGATCAGCCAAATCAAAAGAGGTAGGTTTTTAAGAAATGACAGAACTTTGGAAGTCAATATGTATTGGAACTAACTAAAATTACTTTTTATTTTTCAGTTCTAATGAACTGCTAAGCATATCTGACTCTAGTATTAATGACACCAATGCAATGGTTGTGGATATTAAAAAGGAAATGCCAGATGTTCATGTTAAGGTAAGGTACAGCTTGATAATGTTGCATACGTTAGAAAGAGAATTTATTAGTGTCCGACCGAAGCAGTTTTTTCAACCGAAACCGAACTTTCGGCCGCGCTCGCAGTTTCGGCCGAAACCGAAACTTACTTAAATAATATTTAAAAATTTTAATTTTTTACCATTATTTTATAATGTCATAAGCAGTGGTCGGAATTGCGAAGTAGTATACGTGACAGTGGTGTGCTAACCGCTATATATTAGTTTGGTCAACGGTATATATTAGGTACAAAATATTAAGGATAGGAATAAGGGTTATTATATGCATTTTTAGGCCGAAATTCCAGATGATTACGACAATTTATCGGACGCTTCAATGAGAATCGTGTCTGATGACGAAGCAAGCCCGAACTGGACGAGAGAAGAGGACGAACAAGTGTTACGAGTGCTGCAACTTTCTCTCTCACAATTAAAACTAATTGACAAGACTGTTGAAGAAGTATTGATTGACAATAATATCTATGATTCACTCTCAAATGTCTTAAATAATAAGTCGCCGAGCGATATCAAAAATCGAGTTTTGTACCTTTTAGATTTATTGCTATTAAGTGAAAATAAGTGACGTTTTTTGTGTTGTGACTGGCACAAATATCGGCTCAATATACAATTCGTATTGACTACTAAAAGCTTTGACTTAAGTTTATTTATTAAAATTATTTTATGACTTTTATTTGTAGTTTCTTTTAAATTTTTTATCTCTAAACCTAATAAATTCATTTAAAAGTTCAGGTGAATAGTCTAATAATATTCATAATTATAGCAATCGTCCCAGAGACCAGTATATATACATGGTTGCACGTTCGGTCCGCCACCGTTTATAGGTCTAATTCAAAAAGAAAATAGCTTAGAGAGATCGTCAAATAAGTTGGAATAACATTCGTAAAACGCAAGCTTACGAAAATAAAGTTATATCGTATAATATATATATATATAGCACAGACGACGATTTTTAGATATCTTCGGTAGAACGAAGGAAATATCGAACGCCTTATTGGTTGATCATCTTCGCTCTTTTTCTGGCCCGTGGAACACCTGATGTTGTGTCTCGCTCTCTATTTGGTGGCTATTATAACAATCAATTTCATCTACATACCTTTGGAAGCCCATCAAACCCAATTTGGAATGCAATCACAACCCATAATTTATTTGGTCATGTATAATCCAAATATGACGAACAGGTTTTGTCTGGTACAGATTAGAAAATTATAAAAATAACTATTACCAAAACTGTAGAATCAAAGAAGGAGAATAAGTATTTATAAGAGAATAAATTTATGTAGGCAAGGTTAGGTTAAAATAAAAACAGCTCAATTATTTTTATAACATAAAAATTATTATTAAAAAGTAAATCATGCTCTATATTAAAAAAAAAATCAGAAAACTGAACACATTATCCAGAAGGAATTTTTTCACGTTTAGCAGTGATAACAGCCTTATTGTTACACTTTCAAGAAATATAAATATCCCACAGGGCAGATCTATGATGTTATTCTGATGAAATTGTGTAAACATCGCACATACGACCTCGCTTTGTAATAGTCTAACATGATCAAAATCGACGAGTTAATCACTTGAAAGCTTAAAATTAATCATGAAGCAACACACAGATATGGTTATTCCTATAATTGCCACTAGAATGCTAAAACTTTTGTCTTTATTTGATGCTACTAAACAAATCAATTCTCGCCAAATTTGAGCTATTTGAGTTAATAAATCCTTGTTCCATTGTTGTCAATTGTTAGATAATTATTTTTTCAAAACAGCGAACATGTTGACTTACTGTGTGTTACATTACAATTAGATCAACCACAACAAGGAATTAATCAAACTGTTCATTTCAAACAAATCAAAAGTTAACTCCCAGCGAAATGGTGACCCAGTGGCAGTATAATTCATAAGTAATCTCCACAATCCAAGCAACACAATTTCAACGTCAAATACTAAACTAATTTCGCTTCCATTTCATTTATTTTAAAGTGTCACTGTTATATACTAAGTTACTGAACATTGGCACTGACCAGGGGTTCGGATATCAGTGTACAGAACTCACTAATGTATTGGGTTCAAAGGCCAGACATGATTTTTAGGCGGATTAACAATCTAAACATGAATAGTTTTTGGTTAAACGTGTGTTTGTTGTGCTATAAAAGTCATATGAAAGAAATGTTAGTTTCTTGCTCACAGTGATATCAGTGATCTACTATTTTTCCTATTCTTTATTAGCACAACAAATAATTTTACAATAACGATACAATATGTACTATTAACCTAACAAAGTAAATAAATATTTTTTTGCAACTTAAAACATATTTACAAGCAATATGGAATCTAGTACAACCAGTGGCAAATCATATACACTTACCGGTCTAATTACAATGGGTCTACAATCTAATCATTCTTATTGGATTGTATAAACATTTAAAAGTAGCCCTATTGGTGGACAGGACATGACTTATCACTGGAAGCATCTGGACATTAAAAACTGTTCTCATAGGCTACTGTGTTAAAAGAGATCCATATCATCATTACACATGACTTCTAAATAGTCATCATCATCATATTTTTGTACATTCCTCGAGTCCAGGGTGTCATTTTGTGGTGGGGTTGGTGGTAATGCATCTGTGTCGGATGAATAATCTTTAGCATCTGTTGCTGGTGATGGAGGAGGGTTGGATCCATGTTCCGTACGTATTATCGTCGCTTCACTTCGGGATAAGAGTGATGGTAACTCTGAATCTGTAAAATAAATAAAATCAGGATAAAACTCTTTTCACAAACAGAATATGAGACAATGATGATTAACCACACAAAGTTTATAATTCTGATCTAAGGTTTTGCAAGGACATGTTTTATTAGTTCAAATACCTGCTTTGTCTGATTAAAATAAACAGATTATGCATTTATATAATTCTTATTTACCTGTTAAACTTTGTTTTAATTGTTCCACAACCTTTTGCCTACTTTTAACTCTAATCCTTTTTGTTTTCCTCTGTGTCTCTTTTCTGTCCTCCATAAATATCTTTGAAATCCTCTCCTGTGATATTTCATCATCACGCTTTAATAAAAAAAAGTATGTGCCACCTGGTGTTCGTCTTCTAGTACCATTCTAAAAAAACAATATACATGTCTATAGCTGTATCTGCAATTACTGCAACTCTTGACAATCTCCATGCATTGAAACAATTTTTTTTACAGGGACTTGATTGTTGCACCTATATGTATGTATACATGGGCGTACATCTCTGACCTGTAATATTGCTAATCAAACCTAAAAAACTTAATTGTCTAGGTACTAACTACAGTACTTAATATCCGTAAGAAAGTCCACACTCGTCGTCAGTCGACAAAAAAAAACTAACTGGGGTAAGACCGTGGGTATAGTTTGCTAGTTACATATTATTTTAGACTGCTGCCCCACCCTGAGCTCATGTATGTATGTAACATACTGGTAATTTTTTTTTATGAGATATACTATTTTATTATGAAAATAAATAATAATAATTAAAAAAAAGTTTATTGATAGAACTTTTTGTACATAAAATAGCAAGAGCCCCTGTACTAGATTCGGAAACCTGTCCTACTGGGTACCCAAAACTTCTGTAGTATTGGTCTATCATCCAGTAGAAACAAAATTCCTTTACTCCACAATTCATTTAGTTCCCGCTGGATTGGTAGATCAGAAACATGACAGTTAAAGAGACATGAAATTTGATGATAGACATATGTGCTTTATAGTTTGGTGCTGTGATGTCATGATGTGCTATATCAAGGCTTATCAAACCAGTAAGCACATGCATGATCAATATGATTGTGATTATTGATCAAAGGCATTCGTTTTTTGTAAGTCAGAGGTGTTCAAATTTTGAAGTTAATAATATCTGATTTAGTACTAAAGATATTGCAGAAACACTATATTAATTGTTTATATTGAACATTTTTTTGTAAAATTAATGGTAATAACACTCCGGAGTCTACATACCATAACAAGCATTCCACCATCAGCTTCAACTGTTTGTGTCTCCTTATACAATTCCATCGCCTTGCTAGCACCTAGCAATTGGACAATTCTTACTGAAACAACAATAAAATTATGATAATACATTAGCTACTGCATAATTTGTAGTATTCAGATACACTATTCAAGCAATGATATCTACTTGGAACAGGGCTTTAGTGGAGCATTTGTTCTGGAGCTGTGTTTTCAGAATAAGTGATGTACTTAATGACAGATTTTATGCTCAAGTAATGATTATATCATTACAGAACTATGGTCGAGCACATGGGCGTAGCCAAGGTGGGGCAGGGTGGGGCGCTTGTTTTGGGTAATTCAAATTATACATACAGATACAGGGTGCTATAGGGTGTGGGTGTAACCCTTTTTTTTACGAAAAAATTAACTGGGGTAAGACCACATACATATTATTTTAGACTGCTGCCCCACTCTGATCCCATGGCTGGCTACGCCCATGGTCGAGCATTGTTTCTGAATAATGGTTGTAAATATTGAAAACAAATACCATGGTTTATTATCCCATTGTTAAAGTAATATAAATTTTGTTTTTACTTACACAGCAAGTCAGTTTTCTCTTCACATAATTTGTTAGCTATGTCCTTAGCTATATCTTCCACATCATCATCTATGGTCACATTCAAATCTGCTAAAACCCGTGTCTTCTTTTTGTTGTCCTTCCTATGATTGTCTTCCCGTTTACCAAGTCTTAACTTAACATTACCTCTATCCTCATGCTTCCTCTTATTAGAAAACCTATTACAATTATCATTTTGTGTGAATGTTTTCTTGCCTTCATTCTCATCTAACCTATACTTAATTGTATAATCATAAGATTCAACGCCATATCTTCTATTGTTTGTGACATCACATGCTACCATGTCCTCAGTTAATAAATCCTCCTGGAATTGTAAATTTATTTTACCATAACTCAAACTCAGCAATTTCACTGTGACTTTATGAGCGCAAAGTTACCTGTACAGTTGTACACCAAACATTATATTTATTTCTTTTATCATGTGACTGTGCCTGAGGTCTTCTAACACGTATTTTAGTTCTTTTAGGACGTCGTCGCAGTTCCCCCTCAGAATCAGAGCCTGACGATGATCCTTCCTGTGAACCTTCATCACTCGGTTCATCCTGAATCTGCATATTTACCAATGATGGCGGGTTAAAGGTGTTTGGACGTTCCAAGGGGATGTACGTGCCACCCTCCACATCTGAATCTGCAATCTATAAATATAATCACAATAAATTTCGTTTCAAATGTTTCCTTAAAATTAAACACAAATTGTGAGTTTAAACAAAATGAAACAAAAAGGTTTCCTCAGCGTAGCGATCTAACCTCTCCATCTTCTCTTTCAGGTGCTACGTCCAAGTCTAATTCGCCATCTGTCGTTGACATCATGATGATATTTTGATAGTGGATATATGTGGAAAAACATGAAGTATTTCCACCGAAATATATAAACTACAATTTAATTTTTATGCCTTTATCCCTTTGCCTGTCAGTGTGTCAGTCCCAGGTTTTATAAAAATTGTCTATGACTTTTTATTTTGTCTAATTTATGCCTTGTAAAGGTTTTCGATCACATCTAAATTGGAGTCTTTGAATATTGCATGCCTATTTGGACTATCATTGTAGTACTGTTTTATATACTTTTTATAAAATTGAATTTTACAAATAATAATTAATGAAGTATTAATTACATTTATATTTTATATGGCAATATGTATGTCAAAAAGCAATAAAATGATGATAGATAGAATAGAACATGTTCAATATATTATTTTATAACGTTAAATATGTCGAATTTATTGGCTCATCGATCAAATTTTGCTTTACAACAATCAGGCGTGTTGTTATATTTAAAAACCGCTCGACTTCCCAAGAATAGGTCCGATGATGATTTTGACCCTCGAGCTTTTCGGACTACTTCTAAACCAATTAAGTAAGTTTTAAAAAGAATTTCTTCAATGTAATAGTAGTCAAAATTGAATTAGTAATAATTCTGGCATATTTCAGACCATGGATGGCATATTTTAGTCTTATTCGCTCATGCTTTGGTGCTGGTATGTTGGCAATACCACAAGCAATTAGCCACACTGGAATTATAATGGGACCTATTATGACTATTTGCATTGGCTTCTTGGTTGTGCACGGCCATTATACTTTGGTAATATTAATATAGATTAGCTCGTTTTACCGCCAATATTTAAAATAATAATTAAAAGTAGTTTATAATTTAAGTAATAGTGAAAAATGACCTTAGTAATCCAAAATTTTATATTAGATTTGGTGTCTTAATGAAATAAGTAAGCAATTAAGAATTCCTTATACACCCTATCGGCACGGCTTCCGTATAGCGTTGCAATATGGACCTCTGAAACGTTTGAAAACAATTGTGAAATACTCGGAGTAAGCATTGCATTGTCATATGCATACATAATACATATAATATTATTTATATAGATTGATTTATTTTACAGTTACATATTAGATGTATTCATGTTTTGTTCACAACTTGGTATATGTTGCGTTTTTGTAATTTTTACAACAGACAGCTTAAGGGACGTGAGTATATGTTACTAAGAATTATTTAAGAATTATCAGTTACTATTTCAATTGGCAATTTATCATCGTTGTTAAAGCCTATTCTCTTTTCTAGATGATGGATTGGAGCAGCTCACAGCCGGCACAGGCTATTCTCTTTATACCATATCTTATAATGGATATTTTTATAAAAGATTTAAAGATTATTAGCATTGTTTCAATGCTTGGTTAGTGGATACAATTTTTATTGCAAATTAACCAAGAATTATTCACATGATAGGTTATATCGCCGGGTCTTATTAACGTGGTAGGATCTACAAAATCGCATTACAGGAGAGAGATTTAAAATTGTTATTTTGTGTAAATTCTTCGTTGTTGTATTGAGTATCTCAGAAAACGTTGAGTTTTTTTTTTATATTGAAGTTATTTCAACATATAAAAAAACGGAAATTGCCAGGTTGTTAGTTATATATCATAGTCATATAACCCGTGGGCTTATCACGAATTTAGTCTGGCTTTCGAGCCGAGTTCGCTTCAAGCGATTTGTATGGAAATTTGAGCGGCGCCACCGCGTGCGGATTTGGAACTACAATAAAATACTTTAGAAACTTTTTGTTAATTTTCGAACGTCTCGATCTTCCGTTCATTTGATAGATTGCTGGTGCGTTAGTCGTTAATAAAAATTCATGATCCCGATTGCTAACGGATCCGTTTTACTTGTGACAGCTCGATTCGAAAGCCAGACTAAATTCGTGATAAGCCCACCGTTCTATATATATTTAGGTGTTTAGAACTGTTAACTAATCAGTGTTTGCAGGAAATGTAATGAACTTTATTGGGATGATTATTGTAATATATTTTATGTTTGTGGATCCGCATGCTATTGAAATTAATTATTTTTCAACAAATGTTATTCATTTCTTCTTTGGATTCGGACTTATGATGTACAATTTGAGTGCTACCACTGTGGTATGTTTTCGATTTTATCAGGATCTTTAAAATCTTTGAGTAAAATCAGTTGGTTAGTTTATTAAATAATTGATTTAAAAATGTATAAAACCTCTCCAAAATGGTTTGTTTGTTTTTTGTATTGAGCGAGCAGTTTACTATCAATATAAATTTGTTTGTAAAATAATTATATGGCAAAATTTGTGGTCCACGCACTCGCTACGATATAGTGGCGTGAATTAATACAAGTTACATTATAAGCAGTTGAATAGAAATTTTGTTTTAGATATTATCATTAGAAAGAGCATTAGAAAATCCATACAATTTAACAAAGAGATTTGGTATTATCGATTTAGGAATTTGGATCCCAACCGTAATAGCTGCCATTTTTGGTCCACTTGCCTATTGGTCTTTTGGTATGATGGAAGATAATGTACTTCGATCACTTCCTTACGATGACGAGTTAGTTAGATTAATTATAACTTATTTGTTTATACAAGTCTAGTGTTGACACGGTTAATAAACAGAAGCCTCGATGGTAAGTTGTTCTAGATTTTCACAGATAAATTTAATGGCAATTTAAGATGGTTTTAGAATACATATAGGATACAAAATAGATAGTTATAGCCGTTATAGGAGGAACTCGATGCAACGCCTGATTACAGGTGTTTTCACAGATAAAAATCATGTTTATGCAATATGACGAACTTGGATTAAGTTGACCAAAAGCTAGTCGCCAAAGCCCCGCGCATTTACTGGTATATGAGTTTCTATAGCGTGTTTCTAAATTTCCAGCCTAGCAATGGTAGCAATTGGTCTCTATTTTATAGCTATTGCGTTAAACTTTCCAATGCAAAGCAAACCCGCAATAGAGATTATGATGAGATTCCAGTTCTCCGAAGAAATTTTATATTCACGTGATCAACATTCTTTAAGTTTAACATTGTCTGAAACTATTAATCGTACTGGGTTTGTGTTTGTTTGTTGTGAGTATTAGTATATTTAAAAAATACCTAATTGTTAAAAAGTATAATGGGACAAAGAGAGATTTCACAAGTAGATATTAAAGATTGCCCTTAACGTAACGCCAGAATGGTTTACGCTTGAACGGTTGGATCTTATAATGCAACTGAACGCCTGACAAAGTGGAAATGGAATCATTCTTTCCAATCTTAATAAGAGCATAACTAAAATACAATTGTATAAAAAACAAAAGATTGTAAAACATTTGATTCGTGTGATAATGTAGCATTGCTTAAAATATACTAGTGTAGACATATCAAAGAGAATTTGTGAAAGCCAATATATACCCATAAATTGTATAGCGACGCTGCCAATACTTTTACTATTAAACTAGATGAGACACGATAAGAACTTAATATATGTTAAAATAAATAAAAGAATTTGAATAAAATCAATAATATTAATTACCATACTTCCCTGGATTAATCCTCATAGTGTAATAATGTTGTTCCTGACGTCATCTCTAGTACGTTTAATTATTGCATAAAGTCGGCGTTGGAAGCAAGTCTAATTGATAACTTTTCCCTTTCAGTTTTACTCTGTTACTTATTTCCTGTGCAAGGACCTTTCTTGGCCTCAGTTGGCTGCATCACCAGTCCTTGTATAGTCTTTGTGTTTCCAGCTCTAATGGAATTAAGTTTACTTTATAATAATCATCATACGGAATCATACGGAAAGCATAAAATATATCTGATTAAAGATATAATTTTGATTTGCTTTGGGATACTATTTTCATTACTTGGTTGGATTTTGTGTTATCATTTGATCACTGTTAGGACAATGTTTATTAAATTAAATATATAATTTCACTTTTGTTTTTATAATTCATTTCCTTTTATATAGATTAAGCGGGGATATTAAATAAAGAAATGGTATTTTAAATTTGATTTGTCAATATACCAGAAGGAAAAAACAAATATATATATTAGACTAATATTACATATTTAAGGTTTTATAACGTTATTTAATTAAAATCAGCGTAATGAATGCCTGGAAACAGTTCGTAATAATTAATTTAGAATATATGTACCAATTCTGTATGTATATCTATAAATTAAACAATAAAACAAAAATCAATATAATTGAAAAAAACGGCAGCGCATGCGCTCCATTTACTACTACAAATCCAAGATGGCGAACGTTAAAAGTTGGACCTCGTGGTGTTTAAATTGAACTATCGGAAGTACGCCCTTAATTTTAAGATTCATTCAAAAAGTTGCAATGGTTATTGATGTATTCTCTAAATTTAATATCCACGTGTTATGAAGAGAAGTACCTAAATAATACCATTAATGTTTCAGTTACAATTTACATTTTTACACTTTTATTGTAAATAGTATTTAAAACATATTAACAGCTACTAACATAGCGAAAAGCGCAGTGGTTTCAATATTGTTGAAACTTCTGAACGGATTTATTAACGGAAATGTGACAACCCTAGGGTGTTAAGGAAATGGCGTCATTATTCTTTAGGCTATGGTTGGTCCCGTGTGTAGATGCCTTAAAATATAAATATTCAATTTTAGCTGTTTATTTTACCATTTATGTATTTTAATTTTTTATATTTTATAATGATACAAAATGGGTTTAAAAAAAATATTTGCCTATTAGCTATTTAGCAGTAAAGTTTGGTATTCCAATATACTGTATATGGTTCCGCAGAAAATATTAGATATTTATACATGTCTTATAGTCCTTATTATGTAATTTTATTATTGTGAAGTGAAAATATTAAATCATTGTTTGGTTAATTCAATTGCTAAAAGTAAATTTTAAAAAAATGCACTAATGTATTATAAGTATTTTAAAATATGAATTAGATGTTATTTTTGACACTTATTGTAATTAGTATTTTACTACGCGTTCTAGATGCTCACATATTTGTAAAACATTAACATGGCAAATAATATTAAAAATTATGACCACGTTTTTTATAAACTATAATCTAGTGGAACAAAAAAATAATAATAAACAATAATCTAGCTTTCTGAAGTTCAGTAATTAGAACGGTTTTCTTGTGTGTTCTATATAACTCCAAAAAGTTAAAACCCTATGCTCAAGGCCCAGATATACAGTACAGGTTAATATTTATTGTCTATGTCAAACGTGGCGGCACACAGCGAGCGGGCGCTTAGCCATGGTTCTTCCTGGTTTTGTGGAATAGGTGTAAAGTGTTAGTTATTTATTGTATATTGATATAAAATTAGTTACAATGAATAGATATTACGATTATACGAATGGGATATCATGGTAAGTTTAGCATATTTTTATATGTCAACCATATTGAGAATTGAGAACGGACTCTATGAAGTTTTCTATATTATGAACAGTTGTTTTTGGACGCTAAATCCTCTTGTTATTTTAGAGTTTACATTATGATTTTGATGAGTGAAAATAAAATTTGTTCCTATATATACCGTTCCCCCCAAACTTGTGCTTACTTTTCAAAATATGCTTTTATGCAAAATGGTATATAATGGGAAATATTGTTTTATCAGTAATAAATAAAAGCAAACCATAGTTAATAAAGCGGCCTATTTACGATATCTAGGTGGTTCAGACGCTTATAATTCGTAGAACTTTGATTTGAGAGTCTTTGTTTTAGGGTTGTCAAAACTTGCACTCTGCCGACTTTGTTAAGCACGGCTTTGTTAAAAATGCTAGCTGATGCATTTTGTATACGTGTTTTAAACAACGTGTTGTCCATAAGAGAAGTTCCAACAATTAATACCAAAGTTCTAACTATAGTTAACTACTCCTTTATTTGCATACTTCTTAACAAAATTCTCTTCAAAACATTTGTGCACTACATCCAGAGCACAGCTCATCTATAAACTTAAGTCCAGATTGGGTCGAAAAAATTATCTGACTAGAGTTGTGGTCTCCATGATCTTAGAGTATCATGAATGAAATGACATGCAAGATTAAAGCAAGGTAGAGGTAGCTACTCGTTATTATAAAAGAATCAGTTACTTCCTAAATAGCTGGTATTGGTGATCCACAGTTTCTTTTAATGCTTGTGATACCAAATAGATAAATATCTGTACTAATAATCAATGCTATGATTTTAAAATATCCATTTGAAGAATGTATATCATAATGTGAATTCTATATATTTGGGATATAACACTAGGTAGACAAAGTTTAATTTGTGACTAAATCTAACACTGCTTTTGGTTATAGAAAAATTAATATAATTTAATTGTTTTTAAATGGACAGGATCCCTCTTTAGTCGTCTTATTTCTCTTACATTTAGTTCCTGTATAAGCGCATAGAGGTTTTACAATTTAGGGTGTTTTTATTCTATTTGTAGCTAAGCTCCTATGAAGTGGCAGTGCGGAGCTGCAGTTGTGTTACATATGATATTGCCATTGATTCTATTTGACAGGTGGACATTGCATTACAAGAAAGAGTGCACATACTGTTATGGAAATGCATATAGTTAGTAATCAATGGCAGCATCATATGTAATCCTATATTTATTCTGCAAATTTGGACCGATGGAGTATACTTCTCATTTTCAGTATGGACTCAGGAGTAATGGTTTGTTTGACGTTATAATGCTGTAAGATAATGTTTTAACCATGGGTTGTAAATTTTAATTAATAATTGCAGACTTTATTTATCCTGTACCTTCAACTCCCATGTATATGTAAGAGAAATAAGGAGACTGACAACGTTGTGCTCGAGATATTTTCAGGAACTTTAATTGTTTGGTCTGATGTCGAACACCTGAATTTCAGTTGACATCGCTTGGTAATCGAAAATGGTTAAAACACGATCTTCAGCGCGTGTAGGGCGAGCGACCGCGGCGTCGGCAGAGAATGGTGTCGGTTCACGTCACTCTGAGAATGGCCGCTCTCAGAGACACACCTACCATTCCCATAGGCAAGTGTTCTGTTACATCTCGCGCTCGGCACCTTTAATCTCATGCTTTCACATCGTTCATCGTCTACCTGAAGACGTGTCCATCACTCTGTGTTCACGGGTAACTAATCCGCTTTGGGTGTCGGTTAGAACGTTAAGTTTGTTAGAAGACTATCACTGTTGGCGCTCGCATGATCCGGCGATCTGGCAGTGGCGGTTATGTCATTTCGTTTATGTTTATTTGTGGCGTATTCGTGTGGTTGAGTAAGTACTGTTTGTTTAGGAATAGCCAGGCGTTGGGCAGTGGAGTGGGCTCAGTGAGTGGCGGTCAGGGCAAGGACCCGCTTTCGTCCACCATGGCAGCCAGACAGTCCATGTACCAACACGTCAGCGGCGGATACGCGCCACAAGACACACGATCTCAACAAATGCAAGCTCAGGTCAGTGCATTAGCATGCATTTATCATTGAATCAAATAAAAAATATCTTTGTAAATTATGATTGATATTCCGGATACTTTAGTTTATTAGTTGTATCTGTTATAATTAATTTGATAGTACATCCAAGTATATATTAGGCCCGACAGAATCAACTATATGCGAGCAACATGTATCACGGGTATGGAGCGACGGCAGGCACCGCTCAACTCGCTGCTATTCCAGCCCCTACAACCGCGCCCGCCATGCCTCCTTTTCCAGTTCACCCGGACATTAAATTTAAAAGGTTTTCATTTAATATTTATTATTTTAACTTAAATGAACTTTTTTTTAAAATTTATTTTTAATCATGCCTTACCTAAATCTACAAAACTTGACATTAAAGGAGAGGGACCCGCTGATGAACCATCTTGCAGAAATCCCAACACGTCCGATGCTGGTTCAGTCAGAATGGTCTGCTATAACCGACATCCAGCCCGCAGACTTTGTGCTTTCTCATCAGCGCCTCCCTCTCCTTTGACTTTGCAAACACTCCGTTAACAAATTCAATGAACTTATAATATATTATTAATGTTTAATTTTGTGCAGCTTACCATTCTATGATGTATTAGCTGAGTTAATGAAGCCATCTACACTGATGCCGATGCAGGCCGGCCGTATGCAGGAGGGCTCATATATATTTCATCTCAGTCCTCAGCAGGCAACAGATATAGCCTCCGGGAAGGAGATCATTGCGGCGACTAACAAATTAGATTATGTTATTCAGGTTTGTAAGGTTATCATAGAGACAATAGTTAATTTGTTTGACAATGTTTCAACTTGTTGCATGTATTTTCTAGGCGCAACTCAGATTCTGTCTTTTGCAAACTGTGAATGAGCAGGAAGACTACTTCCCCCCTAGTGTAAATGTTAAAGTCAACACGAAGATGTGCCCTTTGCCTGTAAGTTGTTTTTATTACATTCTACAAGACAATTTCTAGGATATTCTTACCATTTCCAGACTAATTTTGAGACAGATTTTATGATCATTATTAATTTAATTTCATAGCTAAAGCTTTCTGCTGTGTGTCCAATGGTCTGGGTTCAAGAGGTTCTATTATTTGGGGTCCAATATAAATTCTAATCCATTAACTGCTTTAAAATGACACTAACATAAGGTGATTT
The DNA here is from genome assembly GCA_028551675.1 of Tineola bisselliella. Classification (NCBI taxonomy): domain Eukaryota; kingdom Metazoa; phylum Arthropoda; class Insecta; order Lepidoptera; family Tineidae; genus Tineola; species Tineola bisselliella. The sequence continues at coordinate 29,750 of JAPWLS010001758.1, read as the reverse complement.
ACAGAATCCACTGCCGTCAAACAAGCCGACGCCAGAGCCGAAGAGACCACCGCGTCCTGTGAACATAACCTCACTAATAAAGCTCTCACCAACTGTGGCTAATACTATAAATGTCTCATGGGCATCTGACTTCACACGTACATATGTGATAAGTGTATTCATGGTACGCAAGTTGTCTTCTCTGGAGCTGCTCGAAAGGCTCAAGAAGAGGGGCACCAAAAGTTCAGACTTTACGCGGCAACTCAGTAAGTTTGGACTTTTTCATCACTATATTCTATCTGTATTCAAAATGATTACCCATTTTGGCTTTAAATGAGCATGTCCAAGGAACTGTCTATTCATGTTATATATTAAAGAAATTTTGTGCAGTCCGTGAGAAGCTCTCTGAAGACTATGACAACGAAGTGGCGACAACGTCCCTCCGCGTGTCTCTAATGTGTCCGCTTGGTAAACTGAAGATGTCGAACCCGTGCCGCTCAGCCGATTGCACACATTTACAATGCTTTGACGCTCTATTGTTCCTGCAAATGAATGAACGCAGGCCTACGTGGTTGTGCCCTGTTTGCAATCGACAAGCGCCATACGAGTCGCTTCTTGTTGACGGGTAAGTTTAATATGTCTATGATGATGATAATTGTGACTGAAAATGTGGTGCCAGAGTGCTCATTTGTTTTATTATTACACTCTGCCTGATGTTAATATAGACATAGTATGGTTTATGAGGAGAGGCAAATGCTACCTGCTAAGAGATGTCTACAATAGTTATGTCCTCTATGCCAACTTGAGAAGGCGATACATACTTCTTCCATTTTATCTGGTTAAGCGGCTTGCTTCACAGTTAGAATAATAATTATAAACCACCAGGTACTTTGATGAGGTCCTGACATCGTCTAATCTGGCATCTGACTGTAAAGAGATACTTTTGCACAAAGATGGCTCTTGGTCAGCACCAATTGATGACCTGCAACCCGCAGAAGAGACACAGCCTGATGCTGATAATGTCACACTTATTGCTGATGACATAGGTAATGTTTTTAAACAATTTGGAATGTGGTAAGCGCGAAATATGAGGTTACATTGGGGGAAAAGACATTAAGCATCCTAAAGTACGAGGAGACCGCGAAGTTCTAAAATTGCTATAGTCCAAGTATTATGTTACTTTTTTTCTACAAAAAAAAAAATTTCAACCGCTGTTAAACTTTGACAAGTCTGAAAGCTTATTGGCGTGAACAGTACGCATGATCATTATCAGTTTTTGTTTCTCATAGAAGTAGCCCCGTTGGAAGGTGAAGGTGTGTCCGCGAAAAAACCTGCTTTGGGTGAGAATGAGCCCAAACCAGCTGATATGGTTGACTTAACTTCAGACTCTGAAGACGAGTTGCCACTCAAGAGGAAGGTGCCTCAGGCTAAGGGGTCTCCGGCTATGTCTGCGGAGAAGACTAATGAAGACGACATTGCCAACTGTGAGTCTGTTATTGCTATGATTATATTTCTAGAAAGGTTTAAAGCATATGTTTTGTGTCTGGGTAAACATAATAAACATGTTGTCCTTAATCTGATGTCTGTAACACATGGTATCCTATTTTGGTCTATATGTATGCACATATTTGGATTCGCCTATTTTGGTTCATTTACATATGAAATCAATGCGAATCGCTTGTTTTATAATATCTACTTGGACTAATATTTTGTAATTACATATTCAGCCGCGGGAGAACGCTTGTCGCCAAACCCAGCGACCGTCATCTCCCTGGACAGCCCATCGCCACCCGCGGCCACCACGCCGCCGCCCACACAGCTCACTATCACCACTCTACCAAACAGTTAGTACAATGCTTGTTATTGTTTATAACTCTTTAAGTGTTAAATCAATTTTAGCTGTAAGAAAAAAGCTTGGGTTTAACACTAGATTCACCAGACCAGTCAAAATGACTGGTCTTGCAAGATCAAATTAAAATTCCTACTGCGTGTAACATTTTCTTTAATTCTTCTAATCTTCTTTAATTTATAACAGAAGAATTAGTTTTATGAATTTTATATTATATATACTTAACAAATATATACTTTTTTGGTTTTCTTAGAAATAGGTATATTTAAGCTGGTAAATCTAGTGTTAAAAAAATTGTTGGAACGAGTACACATAATAATAATAATAACTCTTTATTGCACAAATTAAAAGAACAGAAGAAAATAAAAACAAAAGGCAGCCTTATCACTGAGCAGTGATCTCTACCAGGCAACCAACCTTAGGGTAGTAGATCGAGAAGTAAATGATAGGGTGCAAAAAAAAACAAAACAAAATAAAATAATATATACAAATGAATAATAAAGATATAAATAATCCTAAATATATATTACAAAAAATATACATACATATATATACATAGTATGTTTTTTTTTATAAGTTATTAATATAGCTCCAGATAAAGAATATATAGCGCTTTATTAGGACCACAAATAAAGTTACAAAAAAAGTGTTTACTTCCAACTGTAAATTCAATTTTAATTCCGAAACTTTATTGTATTATATTTCTTTAAAATGTTAAAATGATATTATTTTTTATATAATATTAATTAAAGCATACTTTGATGCAGACGTCGCGGCCAATGAGCAGCAAGAGATAGAAGTGCCACAGGCTCCGTGGGCACCTTATGCGGATAATGGTGGAAGCGGTGACCATTTTAGGCGGTAATATTGTATTTTTAATACCGTTATGGTATGTAAACATTTGAGGATATGTATAATTTTGTATGAAAATCAATTTCTAATGTCTCAATTAAGATTATTGGTTGTTAAAATATAGAAATTATAAGCCAAGTGGTCACCAATTGGTGTTCGTTCTTTATAGATATATTACTAGAGATGGTTATTGTTATGTTTATATTAAAATATAGTGTGGGCGATATCGACTCGTTCCGTCAGTGGCTGTATTTATTCAGTACTATAATAAATAGTTGACTGCAGTGAGCCGCTAGCAATGTGCATGGCCTAATAGCTCTGATTGCTTCTTCCTTAGATACTGACTGTTAGAGGAGGGTGATCTGCCGGAGCTGCCGCTGGGTCACCCCCTGGACGAGCTGGAGTCCTTCGAGTGCCTTGACATACCGCAGTTTTAGCACACGAGTGACAAGTGTGCTTAGAGAAAGTGATTTTCAATCGTGGTAGTGTTTCTAGCGGACTATTCTACTTAGTACTGAAATTTTTTGCAAAATGAAAAAAATCTTGCATTTAAAGCAAATATATACATATATAGTTATATATAATTAGTAAAAAAAAGGACAATGTGTGGTATTAATATTGTATATATCGTACGTAATATATATACTGCGGTGTGAAGTGGTAATAATATGTCGCAAGAAAATGACTTCGTTGTTTAATAGAAATAATATTCTAAAAAATACCGTACAATGAATGGAGAAAAGAATCTTCAGATTTTTGTTGGGTAAATTTTTGAAATTTTTATTTGTGTGATAAACAGAAATGGACTGTATTATTATCCTAGATTTAATATGTGTGTTACTATTATCGTATCGCTTACTTCATTTTTTTTTATTATTATTGGTAATGAGTGTTTTTTGTTAAACTTCAATCTCAAATTATTTAGTTATGTGGAAGGACATTTTGTGGCGTCATATTGATTTTTGTTACAAAGATAGGTTGCCGATAATTTGAGTGTTCGACTACTTCTTCTCTTATTAATGGCCTCGGATGTCTAATGACGATTCTGCCAATGTCGAGTATGCCGCAAAGAGCCCAACAGAAATTACAAAATTATTTTGGAGAAAAGATTTTTTAAATAAAGTTGAATCAGAGTTGGTCTCTCAAAATATCTGCCGCCAATCTATACTTTGCAAGAAGATTTAAGTTGTGTATTCTGTCATGGCCAGTGCATCTCATCTTAACAACTTTTGCATATTTGTAAATATAGTACCTATATAATATGCGGATTTGGATAATTAACTGATATCAAGTAGTGGAGGTACTAGTTGTCTAATTGAAGCTGCGTTCACTTTTATTTTACTTCATAAAGCAGGTAAAATATATTTATGAACGGAATTAGTTAATAAAAACAATTATTAGAGTTGCTTTATATATAAAAAAAAACTACATTTCAATGGTCTAATTTCATTATTTAAAGGAGGTTATAGTTACAATATTATTAAGTTTCTTCCAAAGATATTGCTTATGCCACTTTGGGTAATATACGTCCGTTAATCAGGAAATAGGAAATATCGACATTTTATAGAAATAGTGGAATTTTTGTTTTTGCACAATATAATTTTGAATAAGTGTTTAGAGCTGAACTCACGCCGGCCTCGATTGGGGGTTATTTGCAGCGAAATCACACACAAATTGCTACGTAATGTTGAGATAGTCAATTGTTAATATCTAATTCAATTGAATACGAGTGACATCTCTATGTAAGGGGAACAACACTAGCGAGTGTTTGAGTAAAACCGAATAGACCAGTGATTCTCAACCTTTTTTTAGTTTCGGCACACAGAAAAAGATAAGTTTAAATCACATTATATAATAATATTAACATTATTATATATCTAAAATTTGGCGACACTTTTATAATTTTGTGACACACAAAAGTCACTGTAATAGACCAATGCAGGTAAATACGTAAATTTGGACAAAATTACATTATAACATAAACTCATTGTTGTCTATTATTATTAAAATGGTCTGCGTTTTACATTCCGTTCATTGCTAAGCTTCGTTCTGTTCCTCTTTAACTATGTTATTGTTTCTCTATAATTAGTCGATTATACCAATTAAGACATTGAACAATAGCGATCACGTAACTGGGAGTCGTGTTAGTGCCCTTTATAATACGCGTTTGGGCATTAGTTGTCATTCGTGTATTTCGTAGAACAGTTGCTAAGTCGGCGTGAGTTTAATGAGCAGAGCCTTTATTGTTCAAACGAAATAAAATACAGTGGTACCTCGATATACGAGTGTTTGAGATACGAGCCGCTGAGCGAGCGATATTTTGCTTTGAGATACGAGGAATCGCACACGACCCCAACATGCGCCCCGATCTACATTCGCAGCAGCATACGGTGCTTTGAGATACGAGCAAGGTTACGGAACGAATTAAACTCGTATGTCGAGGTACCACTGTATCTATGTTTAAATGCAAAATTTAATTTAATTAACAGTTGGTCTTAATATAATTTACGATTATTTATATTTTGTTAATTTAGATCTCGATTATATGATTAGATGATTTTTAGTTAGAACGGAATTGACGCGCTGTTGTGTTCTTTTGAGATACCTATATGACATTTTGTGATAAAGATACATTAATATATAAATAAATTAAAAATATGATTTTAAAGAGTGGTCACTTACTACTCATGATGGTTATTGCCCACTCTGCTATCTCTGTTTGATTTCGTGAGATAGGCAAGTATGAGTTTTACTCCACATTAACAAGTAGAGTACTTAGCTACTATTTCTGTTAAAATTAAAATGTACAAGTATAAGAGATATGTTGTTTCGCTTATGGGAAACTTGGCTCTTGGGTTTATTCAAAATGTCATATAATAAATGGCATAATGGCGCGTTTGTTATTAAACTATTAGTCTGATTGTGATCGACTAGTTTTTAGTTAAGTGGACATCCAAAGATATTTCTGGTGTTATGCGAAACGTGTTGCGCCCAATGTCTGTTAATGGTATTTATTAGTTGTTTTGTGCTCGTGCGTCTCTATCTATTAAGCGACATGGCAAGTAGGCGTCAAACAATGAAGTTGATATTATAAAATTTAAATACACAGCGTAGTTTAATAATAAAATGTATCATTTTCGCTGCACTTGGTTGGTTGCCTCTGAATTTAATTTTAGGTAGTTTCCACTAGAGGGCGTACATATCGCACATCGACTATGGTTGACGTCGGTGCTGTATTTTTTTTTGTTAGAGCGAAAACTGATCCTTAAATATCCAATGTTAATGTTAAGTTTTTCGTGTTATATGGTGATAGTTCGCGTTACATGTGAACACAGCCTAAAACCCATGATAGGGCGCTTGATGTCTTATTTTTCTATTACGGGCATGTTTTGCGTTCAATGACATTTGTATTGATAAAAAATTAGAGATAAGCTATTATTAGTTCTTTTTTTTTGTAATTATAATATAGAGTTACTATTTATAACATTGTTGGCAGTGAAATCGTACATTAATAATTGAATAAGCGAATATACAGGTATCGATTATTTTATTTAAAATATATTGATGTAAACCTTACCATCATATTAATTTTATACATAATAATAAAATAATATTTTTTTTCGTTCTCATTGTAACAACAATGGCTGCAAAACCTCTGAAAAATATTAAATTGAAATAAATGTGATAGTAAGCCGCATACAATATTTTTAAGAAAACTCACATTCCTTTAAAAATGTTGTTTATTTAAAGTTCGTGTGGTATTTTAACGTCTCCACTAAATAATACAATATTTTGGTCAAATAAAGTTCCACATCTTACTTAGCACACATGTACAATTTCAATGTTGACAATTTTAGATTGCTGACTGGCATATTATGAAAGGACATAAAAATTACCATTAAACTAGGTACTATTTATTCACATTGCGCGTTCAAAAGGTAGTATGTGTTATTCAACAAAAGCTAAACATTTAATTAAGTATCGGACTGATTTTTTATGTATGGCTACTTAATTAGGTGTTTAGTTGTTGCTGAATTCGTTTCAATACGCTCGCCTCGGGAACATTTAGATATAGAATTTGTAGGTTTTTTTTAGTTAAGTTTATTTTATATTAATTTTAATATAGATAGAACATATTTATATTACTTATTTAGTTGTAACATTGTGATTTATGATAAAGAGGGAGGGAATGAAATTGGAAAACAGCTATGATTATGATTGAAAGGCGTACAATTTATGTTAATTGCTATTATAGGTTGGTTTATTTAATTGTAAATAATATTTCACTTTTTGGGTTACTAACCTGATTATGCCTTTCATAATATGCCTGCGGAATACTTATTTGTAATATTAGCTATAGTACTCATGAATAAACGTCATTATGCCCATTGCGTCTTTCATTTCGTCGTTTTCGATAAATAATGAAAAGTAGTTAATTATCTGTTTTTGTACATTTTATTAAATGTTAAATGCACGTGTCCGTCACTCAATCGTCTCCTCAGCCGTCATGTGGTAAATACCAAACTATTATAGCGGCTCAGTTATTTACATGCACGGTGCCCTAAAAATTGTTGAGCGAGCGAAGATAGCTCAGCCCGGGGCCGCTTCACCGGAGGCGCCAATGACCTCCGACGCAATGGTTAATTGTCGAGTAATTGTAATGAATGGGCCTCCTCAGCGATGCCGCTACAATCATTATCTATTCAGTCGCTGGATCAATCCGCGACAGACGCCGCCGGCCGCACTCTGTACGCGCCCTCCTCGTGTTTTTATGTTAACTCGTACAGCTGCTGTCCTTCCTGCTCTGGAGTAGCAGCGTGCCGCATAAGGCCCTCCCGCTCACTCTCGCCGGGCTCCGTACAGGGGGACAAGTAGCTCGGCTCCGACAATTTCCGCGGTCGTCCGCCGGCTCGACGCGGCGCTGACGTGCGTTACGTACTGCTAAAGTGCTACAAGTGAGGAATCTTCACTGTTATTTGTTTATAACGTCACCAGAGGATTGGTCTATATCAATTGTGCGTTGACATGTGTTTGTTGTGAATCGATATTGTGTTGTTGTAAGTGTACTTGTAGCAGTTGAATGACGAGAGGATCATTTGTGTGAGTTTATGTGTTAAATTGTGGTTGTCATTTACTTTTTGTGTGTCGAAGGGTACGTCGTGTATCGATTCGCATAAAGACAAAGCGTGAAACTCTTCGGGCTGCAACATATACAATTTTTCTAACAATACTCGGAGATCCCACACCTAGAGGTGAGTGTATAATGTATGTGTAATAATTAGACATGTTGTACACTGCGGGCTGTAAACACGCGATCGTGCAATGTACGTCGGCCAGAGTGGTGTACAAGTACGCGTCACGAACGCCGGCTAATAGCTTCACATTGTGAGTGAGTAATGCCCTTCCCTAATGGGATAATGGCACGCCGCCACTCGCCGCTCGAAATATTTATAAAGAGGCTGAATCGCGGCCGTGTCAACAGGCGGCAGGCGGTCGTCCTGTTTGCATTACTATTTCGAGGCTTTGCGAGACGGCAACGTAGAAGGTGCAACTATTCGGGTTAACTACCTGATGGAAGTATCTCAAGCCAAACCGCTTTACAGTAATGTAGGTAGTTAATTAAATTACGGTCATCGAACATCTATTACAATCAAAACTTCAAACGCTTACTATTAAGCATTTGCCAACTCTTAATCCTGTCCCTGTAATAACAATAAGTCAGAACAAAGAACTTTAAGACGGATTAAGTCCCGCCCTGAAACTTCTGCGGCATAACTTTTTACATTTATTACATTTAATAACAAAGTATAAGATGGCTATTAATCCCTCTTCACTCTTGTAACTTTTTAGTACCTATTTCAGATTCAGATAGAGCTCTGTTAACATAAATAAATGTATACAATTATCTGACGTGTTGACATCCTAATCACGTAATCACATCGCATCATTCGAATAGATTTGTTCAAGATCGCTTTGACATTAGTATCAAGGTGAATAACTGAACTAAATTAAACATTGTGTTAACGTTAGGTGTAGCACTAAATGTTGAATATTTTCCTAACAATAATATGAATAAAGAGTTGTATTGTGATAAAAATAAACCTTTGAATGTAAAGAGACCATACTTTTCCTTCAATCCCGGACAATCCCGCCTTTCAGAACCAATATCGGACGTTTCTATTCGCAAACCCCCATTCAGCTGAGCAAGCATTTAATTTTAGCTTCGAGTGAATTTTTCTTTAACAAAATACATCTAGGCACATTGTAAATTAACTTCGTGACTTTTTCATTTTTATTCACATAATATACGTTCAATACGATATAAACCTATACGATTGTCAAAAAATAGCGCCAAATAATTGTCAATACAAGTTTTTAAGCCAAGATTTTATCTATTGTTAATACTTTATAAAATAAATAAATGTTAAACGTTAGTTAAGCGGTCCCCTAACATTTGTAATATTATAATTATTGAGTACTTATGTAGCATGACAAAGTTCAGTGAAAAAATAAAAGAAATAGACAGCGTGTGTACAGTTAACGGAACCACTCGGCGTAAAAATGTCTTTGACCTTTCTCAACAGTATATCATTAGCAATACAAGTGATTCCGGGCTATCATTATCATGTTTTACAACTGTATTGTTAAAAAAAACTATAAGGGGATCGCGATACTTCAAGCTTTCAATTGAAATCTCATATGACTTCCTTAGTGACCCTTTTGTACGTATTATAAATAAATATATTTCCTTGAGGAAACTAATAACTACAATGCTTCCTTGTACAATAAAATGTTTGTAATTTAAATGTCAATCCGAAACTCATCTTTAAAACTGCAATATTAGCATTTATAACATTTAAAATTCAAGAACTGTTTCGATTATCAAATAATTAGGATATTTTGTATTATTTTTAAACAACGACACACATGGCATTACCTACATGCTAGCATCTACATACATGGCTACATAGATCGAATCAATCGAACTATTGATGCCATAGCGTTCTCCTGTCTAGAGCGTGTGGATGTTTTAAACATTGTTCCTCGTTAGAGTTGAGGTGCACTCGCTGCGTCCAATTTGTAAGTTTTTTCGCCGCTCACAACGCCGCGGGAGCCTCACCGGGCGGTCCGCGAAACATTGCTCCCCTTTGTGCACCGAACCTTCACTGTTCCCTTTCATAGAAACCGTTATGATTGCTGCGCTCTTTGTGACCGCACTAGGATCGCAGCTGTACCTGCCCAAAAGCTTTTTAATCATCCTGATGCATTCAAGCATTCGTTTTCACCGTACTTGACTTCAGTTGTGTAGGATTTAAGAAAACTACACATCGTTGCTTTTTTGTATATTTTTCCAAAGCACTCACTCGAACATTTATTGTTCTCGGTTACCTTCAATTCCCTTGGTAGGCCGTAGATAAACCTGTTTTCATTTGTGTGTGCTATGGAATATCAATATATGTAATAACGAGCATTCAGAATAATAAATTATCTATTATAACATTTAATCACGTACCAATGTAAAGAATCACATTAATTAAACAGAGCGATGATTACCGAAGCAATAGTGTTATCTGTGCGGCATTGGCCAGCCCGTCTGTCCCCTTCGTGTTGCGGCCACGACCCGCTCCATCGGCAGCACTCTATTAAAATCACACTTGATTAGATCTCGCCGGCTTAATTGAACAGGCCAGTCAAGTCGCGGTACCAACACCCGGCCGATACGTACAGCGAGCGAGGGAACCGCCTCATAATGAATATTTCTTTTTCTTTTCTTTCTCGTTCGTTCTTTTTATGGTTCATCTCTTTTGTTTGTTTTTCTTATATCTGTTCCCTTTCTGTTTTCCGGATGAACTGATTTTAATTTCCACTCATGGCAGCCTTTACAATGTCTAAATTATCTGAATCTGGACATGAGATTGTGATTTCTTAACCATTTATGTGGAGGATATTATCTGTACAGAGTCATTTAGATGAGTGAGATCGTTTTGATATACCGCCCACTGATTCGGTATTGGCTTGCGGCGCGTCTGCTCACCCGGCGCAGCGGACAGATCCCGCCGCGCGTTCTCTACTAAATACTATGCTAATGTAATGGAACACGATTTGAGCGCGGCCTACACTTGATTTCAATCAGAAACTCGGTATGGCAAATTTATGATAATTAACTTTGGTAACAATCGTTACAAGATTATTGAAATAATATGTATTTAATGTAAGTAATTATGTGGTACCTGTTTAATTCGTATATTTTACAAACAGAATCTCAAAGGTGGTCTTAGACAAATAAATTCTTGGAACGGTTCTGATTCATTTGTAAAACTTGAATGACTAGAACATTGTGGGAAGATCAATATCAACGAACCGTTTTTATTCTCAAAAATTTCCACTTTACACTTACCGGATGCTACTTACGATTACAGCGATTCGTCTCGTTTAATCAACAAGGCTTATTGTAGAAGGTAACGATATAATTTATTCTAACAATTCTTATGATAAATTTTAATTTGGGCTTAAATCCGGCTCGAAGGACCAGAATGTATTACATCACAAATACAACAGCACTCCGCGTAAACAAACAAAATCTATTGATTTAACAATTAGACGTTTTTGAAGTCATCGTAAAATTTGTGTGTACTTTCATATTTGCTCAGTATTTTAACTTTCAATACTTGTTTTTAAGCCCGATTTGTTTTTCTAATGTCCTCTTTTTAGGGCGCAAGAAGAGCGTAGATTTTTTGTATGTACTTACTTATTTCATTTTAAAGCGAGTCTCTTATTAAGTAAAAGCTATAGGATTACATTTTATGATAATTTTAATAGGACATTCCAAATGAATATGGCATAGATTATTATGTACCTAACACGCCATCTCACTTAATTAAAGCCAAGTACATGTGATTATTCTGTCAGAGATAATTGATTCCTACTCATTTAGAAGTCGACGCGTCTCATTATTATGATATTTTGTTACTGATTGCATGTAATATGTATTATATCTAAAAAAAATTGACTGAAAACATAAATTCAACACACGAACTACACTACTACATAGAACTAGCTATGGAAAAAACAGTGTTATGGTGGAAGGAGCGCAGATCTACAATGATTTATAATTAATAACAAAAATATTTCCATATTTAAATATGAATTGAAAAATCATATAATGGGTCTGAGTGCTCCGTAATGGTGTTGTAAATATTGTACTATATTATAATCTATTATATTTAAGTTTATAAATTTAGTATCTCAATTAAGTGAATTTATTTGAGATTCTTTTTGAGTAATTATAATATCTCAGACCTTTATATCTATTCTTAAATCTATTAAATTAATTGGATTAATAATATGTTTGAAATTAAACTATCAAGTTTTAAAAGAAGTTTTTATTCTATAAAGTGTTATAAAACGAAAATAATAAAAATTAAAATAGACGATTTAAAAACACTTTTATGTGAAAACCACTCAAAATAATCTAAACAAAACAATAAAATAACTTTTATGAGTTACAAGAAGATTCAATTGAGTTTTTTATTATATGACATTTAAATGCGACATTAAATTTAACTTGAAAGCCATATATCATTATGATATTATAAAATACCTCCGTGATAGAACAAAGAGTTTTGAATTTCAAATTACGTAAATTATTATTTAACTCAGCTTACTATTCGTCATATTACGCTTACAATAAATAAATGATTACTGTAAACAGTTCGTGCTTTGTTTCCGGACAATTATCTAATTATTTTATTAATTGAAGTAAAATTATACATATTTATCTACATATATCTAATTTTTTATTTAAGTAACTCGTACAAAACTAGAAATATTGAATACTGTAGTGCGATCTAGTGTCATGGCGAATAAAAAGGCTAATAAAAAGTAGGTACATACAATGTAATATCATACAATACATTGTTATATAAACAAATGAAATTATTTTTACTTAAATAAGTAAACATTATATCTACACTAAGTACTGCGAAACGGTTATCAATCACAGTAAGCCTAGATTAAGATAGGTTAGGCGAAAATTAGCAAAACAATAATAATATTTCATTGAGCCGCTTTCTACCATTTGGTTTTGTATTGATCGTTTATTAGTTATATTGCAATACACGACCACATATTTTATAAATTAACTATTATTGTAATTTAAACATTAAAATTAAGCAATCAAAATTAATCACAAACTTATAATTACAATTTTATTTGATTTATGAATTTCATTTTTACTCATATAATAAATTTCGTGTAAAATAAGAATTTAAAGTTGTTTTAAATTTATAATACCAGGATAGCATGAGTTTGAAAGAGTGAACACATCGAAGGTCGCGGCTGGAGACGCCAAAACCAGTTCTTGATCGCCCGCAAGGTGCCGGCGACCACGCGGTTTTGTACTCACCACAGGCATAAACTTTTATGTTATCGTGGTCGTTCAGAATTTGCTTTGAATTGTCATTATTGAGTTTTTTTAACCTGAACTTATATGAATTCATTTCGTAGGTTTCTGCTAACATTTAAAGAAAATACGAGTATAACCATACAAAATTGCAAAACTTCTTTTATTCAAGTGTTATTCAGCGAGTTTTTGGCAGATTTTAAATTTCGATGTCATCCATTACGCAGACAGTCGAAACGTTTACATTTGGTATTAGGTGTTGAATGTTTGTTTGGGGGTCTGGATTTATGTAATTTTATTATTTATCTTTTTAGTATTCGAATTTAAGGTCAAATCATTGTATGTATACGTATTTATGATATAGTGTCGAACGGTTTAAGCAAGTGGTTATTGCCTTTATCTTCAAAGAAACAAATGAACAAAAGAAATATTGTCATCATAAATATGAATACTTAATAAAAAAATAATCATTTAGAAAACTGATAAAGTTATGAATTAAATATTAAACACCACTACCCATATTAATAAAAAGCCAAAATAATAATATTTGTTTCGTAAATTTTAATGCCTTTGTGACTGCCAGCAAACGAGAATCTGTTATGATTCTGCTACACGTGTTATTTATTAAAGTTTAAATTTCAATTATCAAATTTATTATTGCTCAAATGATTGTTTAATCAAAAGTGTTAACTTAATAAAAAATATTAATTCATTAAAAAAATAAGTAAATATAGTGTAGCCTAAAGTTAAGGGGCACACCAGGTTACCATAACAACACAGGGTTTCGCTCCCCGCGCCGCACAGCCGCGTGTTATCGATCTGCCTCCCGTCCCTCTCGGCTCCCTCTTCCCTCTCCACTCACCAAATCAAATTACAGAGGCAAAGCGAGCCGCGTTGCATGCTCGTACTCCGGCCCTCACTGACTCAATCAGCTTTCTGTATTGGCGTAATAGTATTTTAATTCTATCGGGTGAGCGCTCTTTTGACAGCGGTCTATGAGACTTGTTTCCGAATTACGCCCTTCCAATTGAACGCTTATTCTGCTTTTATATTATTCATTGTTAAATTAGCAACTGTTTGAGGATTTATTTTAATATTTTACAAATGAATGATGAAAAAGATTTACGGTTACTGAAATAAAATTATAAAGGCTATAAATAATCCTTGTTTGCGAGGAAAATAAATTATATTATTAGAATTTATTAACACCTTATTATAAATAACTGCTTATAAAATTGTAAAGCAATTTAATAAATACAATTTTACAGTAATTTACATTATTTATGAGTAAAATGACAAATGCGTAACAGCGAGGCCAATAGACCGTTACAAAATACAACAGAAAAGTTTTAACTAGACATTTGTATTTTTTGCCGCTAGCATTGTTTAAGTTTGTTTTTTTTAAACAAAAGCTTTTCAGACAATAACTCTTGCCATCTCTACTAAAGCTAGCATATTATAGTGAAAAAATACGATTGGAAATATGAATGCTACGTGCTTGATTACAATTGAATGCTTATCGTGAATTTTTATGGCGATCGGCAAATAAAATCGATTATCGTCGTTCGAGGATAAGGGGAAAACGAGGACGACAACCATTGGGGAATATTTTAATGAGGGAATGTCGTGGCGGAATACTGACGGGGCATTTGTCTCGGAAGGAATAATGGCCCATGTTGAAAGGTAGATTTATCAAAACGATACTGAGCACTTACTGACTCGCTTTAGGGTATTGATGCTTGAATTTGTTTTACACTTTCAATATTAATGTTACATTTAAACCTGACACATTATTTTTATATTATTCTCTAATATTAAAATACGGAAACGTTCATTTTATAAAAATTAAATTTATTACTCTGTGTAATGACGCGATGTGCCTTATTTTTCTCATAGAACGTAAACCAGATGGCATAAAATAGATAAATAAAAGAATTAATTGAAATCAATCACAGGGAGTAAATAAAATGCATTTGTGTTCCTAAAAACTAATAAGCATCTTATGGAATAGTAATAACATTATTCCTGATGCTTTCTCTGTAGTATTTAAGTTAATGATGGACGTTTACAATTAAAATCCAGTATCTAAACCATTGTTTTCTCTGTTACAATGTTAATATTAAAAATATAATTAAAAAAATCATTAATTACACATATTTTAAACATATAACGGACTAGTCTTTCAAAATTACGCGCGAAACTATCGAATGAAACAAATGAATGAATGAAATTTTGTTTTACGCAAAACTCGTCCTTAGTAGTAGACTTAATTTATAGAAATAAGTTTTAATATGGTATGTCAAAGTACGTCGTACTTCTAATTATAATGAACGAGTGATATTCTAGGGCGCTGAGAGATTGTTGCATTAAATGTTTCCGTTGGATAAAAGCCAAGGAACTTCAAACTCTTTTCCCTCAATTAAAACTTTATTTATACTTTTAATACTTTTGTTTTGACTTTTTACTATCCCTATGTTAATGTAATTTATCATAAAATTAAGCTTAATATGCTCTCATAATAACACCATGTATTTATTTATCAATAATACAGTCTTCGTAGAGATGTAGAAATATCGTTTTTATTTTATGTTATCAAAGGATATTCGTGATTTAAATGATATTAAACATTTTTAAGCCACTATTGTGTTTATCTTTGATTAATATTGTATGACTGTAAACCTTAAAATTGCGAATTAAAATTAAAAAAGAAACATTTCAGTAAGCCGCAAAAATTCTTCGAAACGTTTATACGCGTACATTATTAACTCATGTGGTTAATAATATATGTTATTTTCTTAATTAGCACTAGATTACGCTACTAACGCCCTCTGTCTTCGAATTAAGTGAACTCTGTATTTGGTTAAGAGGTAACGGATGCCTTCTAAGTACTAGATTTTATAAGATAGTTTGGTAAATAAAGCTAGTTTCTAATAATCACCTTCGACTCTATTCACGTACTGAAGTCCCAGGCGGACAGAATGGGTTTTGTTCTAAGAACGTGCCACCATTGCAGCAGTGACAACGAGCGCTGGCATTATTATATTATCAACTTCCGATCTCTGTGCGCGGATTTTATATTAAATTTCATAGTGTTATGGCCGAAAATAGTCAATAGTTTTTAAAAAATCTAATTCTAATTAAAAAATATAAATAAATGTATTATCATAAAAAAATTTGAACTGTGGTTTCTAAATTAAATTAAAGTCCTTCATTTGGTTGAATACGAAATAATAATACATCAAAGTTCTGCGGTCACTAACAATCGTAGTTTCGTATTAGAAACTTATTGTAAATAGTTTTAGTCTTATTAAAAAAAGAATCCATATATATATATGGGCACAAAAAACCTTATATGATAAGATATAGAAAAGATTAATGACTAGATAAAAAGTTACATCTAAAAACATTTCACATACAATTTTAGACAATGGAAGAATCGTGTAAGCGGTTTTATTATTCGCGATACCCCCTTCCGGGCTATCCGTATGTAACCGGCACGCCACACACACGTAAATATAACAAAGCTATGAACAAAGGATGCAAATATTCCGACGTAACAATCGCAAATGTCGATAAAAATTTCCTTTAAAAGGAAATACGTTTAAAAGTTATTCTTTAACAAAAATCTCGTTTCTTTGTGTCTTCATTTGTTTTCTTTTAACAACGAAAATATAAACAATTGAAGTGCGGCCGTAGTCGTGTTAATAGCGTGTGCGTAATTCAATCAATTTAAAATAAGTACTTAAAAGAATTCGAATAATATCAATCAATTCAATTTAAACATCGAAATAGATATTACGAGAGCATTGGTTACAAGTATTGGTCCCTGAGCGAATGCATGAAGTATCTATTAATAGGTATATCTTAGTATAATGTTTCTTTTATGTTCTTTGAATATAAATAAAGATTTATAAACCTAAAAAAAGATCGCAAAAAGAACATGACGCCTTTTTCTTAAATCAAAATTGACTGATCGCTTCTACACCTTCGTTTATATAAAAAACATACATCAAAAGAGTATATCAGTATGAGGTCGATAGACGAGACGAGCATCACCACTAAAGAGAAAACGATTTGGCTTAAATAATGTCGTTTGTATCAAGCCGCGTGGGTGTTACTAATAAATATTACTGATCACACGTTTGAAAAATGTTTCAACAGAATTGTGGGCGCGGAACAACACACACGCTATACAATCACATTAATTCACTATTATTGATTGTAAAAATAAAGCGTCGAATACATTTTTAACATTTATTTAATTAGGTTTGATCTATTTATAAGTATTATTGGGCTCGCGCCAACGGTCGTCGCTCGTCAGACCCAATTATGAATTCAGCTTACGATGTAATAATATCATTTAAGAAAAACCAGTGCCGCTACTATAAAAATGATTAAATGAAACAAATTCAATGTTGAATTGAATGTGTAATTATTGAGATAGTTTTGAACGAGGGTGCCTTTGTGAAGGGATACAAGTTATAAGAGGAGCCCCGACGCGCGTTCATATTTCATTTCACTCAAAATGGATTTCGCCTCGAAGGCAGAAAATATTTATTTTTTATCAAAAGAAAGATCAAAGCCTCTCGGAACGCATGAAGGGGCCGATATTAGACATCGCGAGGCGTAAGTTACGCCGCGTTACTCACGGATTTAAGGATTTTTATGTAGCCACCAGCAATCCTGCGCGGAGGTGTTGTGACTTAGAAATTTCAGTTCCGGGCGCTCGCTCCGGAAATATTATTATGTAACATGAATACAGAATTGAGCTGTATTACGATTTACATAATGCTCGCTCACTTCAACGAGGAGTATTATACTAATGCTTCAGGTGTCACTTTTATAGTTATACTTAGTTAGAAAAGGATTCTTTGAGATTTTATGGCGACGAACATGCGTAGCTTTCGGGCGCAAATATAAAGAAGAATATGAAACAAAACGTACACATCATTAAAGTTTATCGCGGCAATGCAGACTAACGAGCGAGTTAACAGCGCGTGTACAATGCGTACTACATTATAATTTCCCTGTGAGTGCTACATTAGTGCGAGTAAAGCCGGGTAACATGGTGCAGGTGACATTTAGTAATTATAATTACTTTTTCCACGCCAGCGTAGAGTTTGCGGTCTGTGGCACAGAAAGGAGGGGACGCGGGCCGCAGAAAATAAATGTGTTGAAGTGGAGAGAGCATTTGTGTTGGGAATCGCGACGTTCCGAGGGTTGCGGGGGAAAGCTGTTTTATGCATTGTCCAAATTGCTCCGGGCGGCGACAATGTGACGTTCTCTTTGTCTATATTATTGTACGCATAGTATTGAATCGTAACATGACTCGACGCTAATTAATACGATTATATGTTAAAAGCATGTTTAATTTTATACAATTATTAGTTTAATAATAAATGTTATTAAAAGTTAGGGTCTACACAAATATAACACCCAGACTAGTAATAAATATTAATGTAATAATTTTCTTTTTATTTCCCATTTGACAGTTTTATTTAGTTTATTTCCAAATAACATGAACATATACACACGTATAGTATAACGTCATTGAATGTAAAAAAAATGTGGTCAGATTCTATTCCATTTTATTACATCTTTATTCTCCTATCTGGCTTAATGTCAAGCGGAGTGTGTTCAATGTTCATACACAAGGCTACTATTAATGCATTTACGTGAATAATACTATTCACGACACATTTTAGAATCTTGTTAATTTTGCTTGTCACATGGTTCATATTAAGTTGAATACTAACTGACATTAAACCTAAGGCACGATTAGCCCCGTCATATATTGGGCAATCTATAACATAGCCTATGATTTTTCTAAACATTACTATATTAAAACAGTTGTAATACAAATCAATTACCTGAATAAATAAGGTCACTGTTCTGATAATATCGTGTTGACAGTTGTTTATAATTCAACACTATGTATAATACTTGATATTAAATGCGTGATTTTATCTTGTGCAGTTAATCCCACACGGTATATCGTGTTGTTTTTTTTGTATCAAATTGAAGTCCGTGCTCATTCTTGCCGTTTAAATGTCGACTTATTCATTGCGGCTATAATGGGGTTTAGTTTTTTTTGTTAAAAATATTTAAACTTCAATTGTTTTCTTTCTAAATAGTCAATTCAATTTTTTTTTCAAATGTCTGACATCGCCGTATAATCCCCATCGAAATAGTTTTGAAAATATTCTTTTAACGTTATTTTATGTGTTGCAATTAATTACTTTATGAGGTACTAAAATGAACGTTAACGGCGTAATATTATTGATATTTTGTTTTACATTACATTATTATGATTTTAAAACGTGGCAAATTTGAGGTCAGTATCGCACTCGACTGCTATGGTTCTAAAACTTTCGAAAAGACGTATTGAAATAATCAAACAAATGTGATGGTAAGCCGCATAAAGTCTTTTCAATTATTTTTTGTAACACTGAAAAGAGACTATATGAATTGTAATGTCCATTTTTTGTAATTAAAAGAGATAATAAAAAAATTAATGATATCATCTTGTTTGTGTAATTTGAAGTCATCAAGTTATTTTATCATGAGAATATTTTATATAAGAAACTTGTCAGCTCTTTGTAAGACTGTGTACACGTTGATAACTTAGTTTGAGAGTTTGAAGCACTAGGTAACTATAAAAATTGCATTTTTTTTCTTTAGCTTAATTTTCAAGCTACATTTTTGTTCTATTTTAGTGTAAATAACAGAACAATTTTTTTAAAAATAAATTTACTAATTAAAATGTGTAACTAGCCAATAAATAATTTGATTTAATTATTGTTAAACATACTTCGTATAAAATTGAAATAAACATTTGTACAGTCAGTATGAAAATTATCAAGACGGACCCGATTGTTTAAAATGACTAAATAATACCAAATGTGATAATAAAGTTGGCACACGATAAGTACATAAATTTACCATTATTTACAATGTACGTTTCAGTTTTGAGAATTATTTTAAAACTAATTTTCTTATGTTTATTTAATTTTAGATCGTAATATGCCGAGTTATTTTTCATTGGCAAAGTATTATTTTACAAAAACCCATTATTATTGTGCTACGGTCAAAACAATAAAACCACAAGCTTTTTTTTCTTTTATTTACAATATTTAATAGCCGGCATAGCGGATTATTATAAAAAAATTGTTTAACTTCTTTGTTCCTTTTGTTATCGTTTGAAGAATATTTTTTCAAAACAATCTCTCTAACTACACGAGGTTAGCGATAACGCAAATTTGACACAAAACCATCAATCATAGTAGAATGAGAGAACTAGGTATTTGGTGTCACGTTCTAGTAGTTGGCCGTTATCGAAAATTAATGTTCTTACGTTGATCAACATGCTACATTCTAAAAACGTAACGATCTGTATATATTTTATATGTTTAATAATACGAATAATATAGTACCTACCTATATTTATAAACAAAGCAAGGAAAATTCTGACAAAGGATGATAGCCAAAGAATGTGTCTATTAGTAGGTATATAGTAATTTGTATTAGGTATAGCTATTATTCTTCTGCTTCTTCTTCTTTTATTAATGGCCTCAGATATCTATTAAAGACAATTCTGCCAATGTCGAGTATTCAGGCAAAAGCCCAATAAGAGATTATAAAATTTCAATTCACACGTAAACGTTCATGTCAAAAACACCATCGCTATCATTCTTGTAAGCGAGTATTTGCTTCAATAAGTTAGTTACTATGGCAGTAGAGTCCAGCAAGCTTGTTTTTTCTTATAACTTCGGTATAACTTATTAGTATATCATTATGTTAGTTTATTTATTCATTATTTAATAATACAGAGCAAACGAGCAAGAAGAGATGGCGGCTTTATCGCTAAGAAGCGATCTCTTCCAGGCAACCAACTTTGAGATGTAGAGCAATGCAGAAGAGAAATATGAACTACACACAATACACACCATGTTACATAGATACATACATAAGTTAATAATGACAATAATAATACTAATATATAGTACATATATGCATAAATACTAGGAAAAAAGATAATATTCTTTTAATGGTTTATCCTTTTTTGTGTACGAAAATAAAAAAGCTGTAGTGAGATTATGAAAATAAATTCTCACTAGACTGTTGTGTTCATGTGAGTAATTTAAATAAATCCCTTGTGACATGATTCGTTTCCCAGACTCTTAAGTACATTATTTGATGATTTGTGTACTTACAATTTCTTTTAAGAATTACTATCGCGTTTCAAATTAAGCATAAAGTTTATCACTAATAATATTCCAACAAAGTAATAATGTATAAATACATTGCTATAAGCATATTCACACGTAACCAAACCCTGTTCATGAATGACGTCACAAAGGAAGTTATACTAATTCAATACGGGCTTAATATAAGCATGTCAATTATGGTTTCCTGGTATTTCTTACAATTCCATTGTACGATATCGACTATTATAAATGAGCAGGTAAACTCTGATTTGGTCTCTGTAGGGTTTGCTAATCTTTTCTTGGAATGTAATCGAGATTTTTTTATCAGTTCGTCTAATGTTAAGCTAAAAAGAGGTCTATGGTTATTGCTACCACCAGGAACAGATTCCTCTCGCGCGACCAGTGGGCTTATCACGAATTTTAGTCTGGCTTTCGAACCGAGTTCGATTCAAGCGATTTGTATGGAAATTTGAGCAGCGCCACCGCGTGCGGATTTGGAACTACAATATTTTAGATACTTTTTGTTAATTTTCGAACGTCTCGATCTTTCGTTCATTTGATAGATTGCTGGTGCTAGTTAGTCGTTAGTAAAAATTCATGATCCCGATTGCTAACGGATGTGTTTTACTTGTGACAGCTCCATTCGAAAACCGCGGTCACTTCACTGATGTTATACATTTGTATTTGGTAATTCAAGACGACTCCAATAAAAACTACAGTAATCAAATAATTATATATTTTGAAATATTTTTAGAATTAAACATAAAAAACCTGACCATACTAACCATATTAAATACCGCATTTTCGACTTCAAATGTTCACCTAAATCATCTGGTATACATACTATACATAGATAGAATACAATAACATCGGCATATGAGTACAAGTGAATAAATATAAGAAAACATTGATACCGGATGAGGTTTTGGTACATTCAAACACGAGGTTATTAGCAATAAATTGTGTGAAATTGATTGTAAGAATATGCTTCTCTTTAACTATTTTGTATTGTAAACTTTGCGAGTTTATTCCTTGAAAAGGTAAAGGGGATTTCTTAGATAATGCCTTAATGTTTTTCTTCCGATCTTTACAATGAAAGCGTCTGTAATTTCTAACAAAGGAAAGAGGGGCTCTAGCCACAGGAATCTGGATCGTCCCTCAACGGAATACATTAGAATATATTTTACGAAAGTAGTATCATGAGCATTATACTGTTTGCAACTTCTTTTTCAATATTCTTATTAAATTATGTTATTTATTTGTTATTTTTGTTAGAACAAGGTAACTAACTCTATTAAGAATTAAAACTAGTGATAATTCATAAAAATATTAATGATTCATAAAAGGTCTCCTAATTATTTCTTTAAATAATACGAAACGCAAAACTGTTTGAACAGCAGAGATGTCTTGTAGGTCAGCGGTTAGCGCGAGTTTATAACCCTACCGACTTAATTAAGCTTTTATTTGTAATGTTTGCTATATATATTTTTTATTGTATGTTATTATTAAAAATAAAACCATATGTTCGTGTTATTATTTTGGGATAAGGATAAACAATATAATTTTGTCTTTATGAAGAACCATGTTAGGTGCGTTTACATCCCAGTAATCAATGAAAAGTACTGGATGGTATAAAAATAGATGTACTGAACGAATAATATATAATTTTCATGAAAAACAAAAGCGTCGTGTAACAAAGAGCCCTCGTTGGTAATGTAGAACAAAATTACTAAAATAGCGTTGTGAAACTTTTATCTACTTTATTTATATTGTTGAAGTTTTTTCTTAATTCTCTTTTGTTTTTCAATTTAAATATTTCGTGAATAGTCTTTTTATATACCTATTGTAAACATTTTCTATGATTTAACATTTAATATTTTATGTTTATGTAAATATATGAACATTAAATTAAATAATCTTAGCAGAGGTATCATTAAAAATTATAATTTAGATCCTATTTGTTGCATTAATTTATTTGCTCCCGAGCAGCGCAGTAACCATCCATAAAACTTCGTAATTATCCGTTTGTTTAACGAATAACACAAATAAACTTTACGATCTAAACGTTCAAGCATAACTTTTTTTATTATCTCACATGTTTCTCGGATGCACGGTCATATAAAATCGTATTTTATTATCTAAAAACCTCCTACTTCGCCGCTACGGTATCATTTTAGAC
Source organism: Tineola bisselliella (assembly GCA_028551675.1). Taxonomy (NCBI): domain Eukaryota; kingdom Metazoa; phylum Arthropoda; class Insecta; order Lepidoptera; family Tineidae; genus Tineola; species Tineola bisselliella. Next base: position 6,282 of record JAPWLS010001758.1, on the reverse strand, counting down.
ATCTTCTTGCCAAACGACAAATTACATTCACAAAAAGAATATTTAAATTTCAATATGAATAAATCTACTTCCATCACTCGCAGATATAACAGCAATAACGTTCTGTTATCCCTTCATGCATAAATGTTTGTGTAATATTTGGGAAGCCATGTTTCGAGTTACCCCCCGTGCCCCGCGGCCGCCCCTCAGCACCGTGTGTTGCACTCGTCTTCACTACCGAGTATCTCTTTCTGACTTCAATGTCGATTCTAGTTTTTAACATTTATTCGCAAACTTTTCAGACTATCCTTCTATAGGCTAGTTCTACTTGTTATCAATATATCAAGTGAAACCACGTGGTCATGTCATAATTTATGATAAGTGGGTTCATGTTTCCAGATGTATTTTTATATATCATATAATTATAACATGTCTCATAAATTAGTTTATGAAATAGAACCATTAAATTAGCAATTAAAAATGATATCTAACTTGACTAGTTCATTGTCATGATAACGGCACTTCTCGGTGTCGCACTCGTAAACTAATTCATGCGTTTCAGATAAAAAGTCTGCCTCCGTCGGAGTGGGCGTAATGCTTGTCTAAGTAAATAGTGTACATTTGCGTGTGATTTTACACTTTACTCTTCCACTTAGTGGAGCGTGAAGTGATTTAGTTGCCGCGTGGGGAAACAGCACGATTTCAAAGTCGTTGGGCCGTCCCAATCCGTCCCATACGACGTTTAGTCAGTGAGCGATAGCTCTGCGCGTGTGACGTGTACGTTTAGGTTTATAAATTCGTTGTGTTTTCTTTCATACAGCGCTTGTTGTATTATTATTGAGCTGATATTTTTGTCCATAGGTGTGGTGTGGTCTTGCTGCGTGGAATAACAAAATAATGTGTTTATAGTGACCGTGAAATAGTGGTTTGCAGTGTAGTGATAACACTTAGTGCTACGGTTAAAGTGCTGAATGAATTGTGCCATTTTTGGATTACCATTGCGACTCGTCGTTAGCACACATTGGGAACGGTAAGTTACTACTGTTTGAGTATTTATTTTCTTAACGTACTAAACTGAAAACATTTGTTTTGTAATTCTGATTTACCGCTTCCTTCATAAATCTATATTAAGAATAATAGGGACATCACATTACGAATAAATCTTTTACTATTTTAATAATATAAACATTGATTTCGATGGAGATAATAATAATAGCAAGAAACTTCACTATCATGTATTGTTTCAAAAGCTCCCGGGAATTTTAAATGTTATGTGAAATACCGGCTTTTCTTCAATGGAATTTAGGGAACGGGAGCCCTTTGGGGCGTTGTTAGAGCTATTTATTTGAAGTTGTGATGGTTAATATTATAATAAATAATATTGTTAGATACTTATCTATTAAACATCATTGAGAATGTAAGCTAACATTAGGTATAAATGTAGACGAGAGTCATCTGATATCAGAAGTTAATTAATAACTGTTTATGAACGGAGCATTGTTAAAATAAAATCTACGTCATTTAATTTTTTTAGAATATTGATCTGACGTGACATCTGACATATTGATATCAAATGACATATTTGTTTAAACTGTTAAGTATTGAATTTAATCGGAGTATTTTTTTTGTATTGTATCTATATACTGTATCTATATACTGTAGTATAATGATTGAAAAATGAGAAAAGCATCTTTAAAATCTATTTGTCATTTTCTTTGCTCGAGTAAAACGTTGAATGGACGAGAGAAGAAATGTAAGATATTTTTTTTGCAAACCACACGCCTATTAAAAATCTTTACAATTCTGCAACCCTCTATTTATTTTGTTGAGGTTACCAGGCGATCATAAGTTGTTAGGGTCTCTTGATCTTAAATGAAGGGTCCGCGTCAATAGCCCTATTGAAAGAATTTTTATTGTCCAAATACAATATAGTGGAAGCCTGATTTATTATCGTATTTTGTTTATATATTCTTAAAGATACGTTTTTATTACTCTTGGATGCCTTCCATCTTTATTCCATGTTGTTATTTTCCATACATTATTTGAATCATGGAAGCGATTTATTTAATTAACTACTTATCAAGTTTATTTATCATTCTATTCATCGAAACGAATTTCTATACCAATATATAATATACCAATAATGAGAAAGAAAAATTACGACCCTTTGATTTCTATAGCAATTTGGCTATAGTATTTCTTTGAAAATTACTCTATATTTAAAGATAATGTTAAGAGGAAAATTGTATTTACGGTTTGAAAATCAAGATACTGCTTCATAAATTTGAAACGGCAATAAAATCTGTTGACAGAATATGATTTAAAACCCAAAAGAATGCGTGCATTGAGATGGAACGTCTTTTCAATTGAATTTTACTTTCAAATGTTTTTTTTTCTCGCAAACATAATTATTTAATTTATGATTAAGTTTTATAAATACAAAAAAATATATATTATAAATATAAAAAAATGACACAGTTTCGATATTTGGTATAATGTGAACGATAGTTGGGGTTAGTTTGACAGGCAACTGTTAGTGTTTCCAAGAGTTCCATTTATTCTTTCTTAAGAATATAGCCGTGAACGTATATAATAAATTAGGTTCCACCGTCTTAATGCACATAAATATATATATAAAAAAGTTGTTTCGCATTCTGTTTTGACATTCTGCCAAATTGTGAAAAAGTCGAGGCGGTTCGCGATGTTTGCTCTTCACGATAGCACTTATCTCTTTATATCGTTTTGGTTAAATTTGTGTTTTTCCGATTATATGATTGCTTTTGATAATAATAATTGATCGTGTTTATGAAATTCTGTGAAAATTATCGCAAATGTTCGAACAGAAATCAATTTTATCAATCAAGATCGGAAATCAGAACCACGTTTACAAGATATTTATATTTTTACTGTTTTTATTCCTTATTGAATTGGCAGACGTGCTACTATCATTAATAATGAGTAATATTTATAAATATTACTTGGTTTACGAAATTTAGAGGTCATCTTTTAGACTATTAATTTAGTGTTCTTTGTCCCTAAGAAAGAGATAAACTTATCATTTGATATCCTTATGTTTATGTCTTTTTTAAAATATTTGTCACGGGCATTTCATACGGCGATTAATTAATCAATCGTTCATTCATATTCATTTGAATAACATCAAGTATCGAATAAAAAATAGCAATCAATTAATTTAGGAAAACAAATTTTTTATAGTTATTTTCAAAACAATCATTAAAGTCAAGAACGTCGTGTATCGTAATTCATTTCTACGAATTGTTAACAATAAAATTCCTAGTATTTACGTGTATTATGGGCCTGTAATAGGCGTGTATATATTATAGAAATCTTTCATATGAGCTGACTGCGGCGAAGCGTGATGTTGTTTAATAATATCATTACCGTCATTCAAAATGTTAAATGTGAGTCGGAGAGCGCTGCGGCGTTATACCTCGAGCGTAAAGTGCTGCAATTTACTCGTGATACTATAATTTCTCGTTGGTGTACCATGATCAAACCGTTTACATTGCAGAGTTATATTTCTTTAATAAAATGCTTTTATGTTATGTTGTACATGCTGAGTGACCAAATTACTTACATCGTTATGGCATTGATTTTAATCTAATTTAAAAGGCATCTTTTTAAAATTTTGCTGTCATTAATAAATTTATTTAGATATACATCTCTTTATTTTTATATAAACATATTGATTTATATTTTCATTCAACTTACAAAATTGATTTTATCGATTTTAAACAAACGTTCATAGTAGAGGTCTCTGTGTAGCGAAAATTCTCCGACGAGATTGTCAAACACGCGCGCAGTCTGTGCTATAATTTGGATGTCGAAATGTGGCTTTTGAAGTACTGTATTTTATGTTCACATAGTTTTTAGCTCAATTGATAAATTAACCTAACGAATTGAGTTTCTAATTTGATTGAACTTTGATGAAATTCTATTCATTTTAATTTGTGCTTATTTATCTACATAGAAAGCGGTTAGTTAGTATAATTTTAATGTTTGTTTGTCCCTTATACAAAGATGGGAGACGCAGGGTTGCTGGAGAAACCTGGAGTCACTCGATCACTCTCAATAACAACATTTATTGCGTGATTACAGTTTTATGTAAGATTAGAAAATGTACTTGATGTCGTAGTTGACAAGAATGTCTGTAAAAAGTTTTTTTTTTTTTTAGTAGTTTATTGTTTTTTTATGGGCTGTGTGTTTTAAAAGGTAAGATGTCACGCACGGATTTGAAAAAGAGTAATGTCACAGTTGTCAAAAATGTCATGCACTAAATGGATAATTTATTTTTTAAAATTTTAACTAGAAAAGGTGTATTGTGTGTCGTTTCACTTTAGTAGGTCCAATGCTATTAAACAATGTCAATTTGTAGATTTAAAAACAAAATACATATTTAAAATGTGTGTGGGATTTATGGATGAAGAGTAGAATATAGTATGGGTTTTAAATTATGATTTCGTTTTTTATATGTAATAAAGATGGATTATTATTACCCAATCCATTAGCTGTTTTTGAAGGAGCCTGAGCGTGGGTAAATGATTTAAAATTGAAGAACATGTTTTCATTTCCTTCCAAACCTCCGTTGAGAATTTTATTATACCAAAAAAATTCTTCAAATTTATTACTGCTATTTTTGGCTTCAATGTATAAAGTGTAATACACAAAATAAAGTAACAATTGAGTATTTATTAAGATACATGTTTAACTACTTTAAAAGAACTTATGCGGCTTACTAGCGCGGTAGTTTTAATTGCTTGAAATCCGACGTTTGATATGAATAAACTTTTATATCGGAAAATTATTATAAAAGATTTAAAAAATTGCACGCGATTAAATGCTAGTTATAATGTAAATATACAATACTATAAGTAATATAATTGAAAAAGTCATTTGTTTTACTAATACGTGTTTGAAATTAATATTATCTCAAATGTTGTTATCATAGTCATAAATATTCATGGATTTGCGCCGTCTAGTTAGACGTTTATGTAGCCTATGATCTTGTATATACAATTTACAACACTATATCAACATAAAACATGATTTTACGCATACCTAGTCCTCTTTCAATGTAAATAAATGATAATGTTATTATCCCATCTATTAATCAACTTTTTGATATATTACGTAATTGATAATCATAGCGCTGTTATGAAATTTGCCAAAGAAATTGCCGCGGGTTTACTTATAATGTTATTGAGGAAAAACGTAAAATTATTCTCTTTATTAGTTTTATTTATAGAAAGAATGTGTTGAAGTTCAAATCTAAACTGCTATTTCTAAACATTTGACTGTGAATTATTATGATTATATAAGTATTATATAAATTAGCAGTCGAAATAATTTACTATCTTGACGTTTTTTTTACCTTTGAAAGTATTCAACAAACTTCGCAAGCGGTTTAAGGTTCATAACCTTTAACCGGCTGTTTAGGCGAGATGGGGGGACGTGAATATCCAAACGTTTTGTTATTTAAAAACTTAATACATATTGGACAATGGGATGCTGAGATCTGTTGATGATGATACCTTTCATGGATGCAAAACAATAAATTCACTTAAACATATAGATAAAAAAAAAGATGATACATGCATACATATGTAGGACTTATTGTAGGTATTTGAAAAGAAATTCAAATATTCGTATTTCATGTTTATTAACACTAGGTATACCAAAAGGTCGTTTGTACCCCTCTGAGAAAACTTTAAGCGAATTCTTGTCGTATTTTAATTTACATTTATAAGAAATGTAACCACTAATTTAATACTTCCTGCTTGTTAGTTTCCGGACAATGAATATAGTAAAAATAGAGTACTGCTATCCATTATAACCCTTACAAATTTCAGAATGACTGTAGTTTTTACACAAAAATAAATTAAATTTCTTTTTTTCCCTAAAATTTTGAAAGATTTTTACCTTCGGTCCACTTTAAGTCATCGTGGTGTAAAAAAAAAGTATGGACACTACTATGGCAAGTTTTTTCAAAAGTTGACGCAACTAACCAAGATTCCTAAATGGTATAATACTCTAGGAAAACTAATCACAAAAAAAAAATATGCCTGTCATTTCTAAACAAGAATCAAATTTCATAAATTGTTGTTGTTGCTAGTGATCACTTTTACTGTGTAGTTATAGGTTTGTTGTTGAAAAATGTTGATTGAATTTTGATTGTTTTGACAAATAGTAATAATTTTACATTTATTTTATTAATTAAAACTTGCATTTTTTACATTAAAGTACCTAAATGTACATCGTTTTAAAAAAGATCGTTTTATTTGT